>CAUYPK010013792.1:0-11603 GCA_963574355.1 Loris lydekkerianus
GATTTCCTCACAATAGGACTCTGCTGTGATGGTTTGGCCTGGTTGCAGAAAGTTATAGTGAATCACACCAGCTGCTGACCACCATACAGTAACCATGATCTTTTTTTGGTGGGGTTTCGCCTTTGGGAAGTGCTTGGGTGGCTCATCGGTGTCCAACCACTGTCCTGAATATTTCCGATTGTCGTAGAGAATCCACTCTTCATCACACGTGACGATCTGATCCAAAAAAGGATTGTTTTGGTTGCACAAAAGCAAAGAAGAACAAACCGCGAAATGTGACAATTTCTGCCGATCATTTAAATCGTGGGGCACCCACTTTTTGAGCTTTTTGACCTTTCCAATATGTTTTAAACCATCAAAAACCGCATGGGAGCTGACACCCAGTTCTTCCACCATCCCACGCACCGTTTGTGATGGGTCAGTCTCCACCAGGGTCCTCAAATCCTCGTCCTGGATTACTCTAGATTGACCACTTCGCGGCTCATCTTCGAGCCTAAAATTTCCGGAATGAAATTTCGCAAACCAATGTCGAACAGTGCGTTCATTAACACTATCATTGTCAAATGCCTGGTTCATTTTTCGGGCTGTTTCAGCAGCGCTTTGGTTCAATTTGAATTCGTAGAGAAAAATTGGGCAAAAATCGCTTAATGACATCATATAGTAATAGGCTGAAAAGAATAAAAAAAATTAAAAGTAGAAAAAAATGAACAACATCAATGTATAGAGTACAAAATTCTCCATCGATCAGTATATACCATGACACAGTAGAATAAATATTTATTGAGATATGGAGCTACAAAAACACATGACATTAAAACGGACAAAACTTTTGAAACAACCTAATAACTGTTCCTTGTAGCTGGACAGCAAGTTATTTCTGTTGCAGTTTGGCTGGGGCCGGGTTCGAACCCGCCACCCTTGGTATATGGGGCTGAGTCACAGGTGCCGCCCCAACAAGTTATTTCTGAATGAAGATCCAAATGGAGCGTCTTCATGGCTGCCACGCTTAATGAAATACTTAGCTGTTCTGGGTATCTGTCCAGCACCAACAAGGAAAAACCTGCCAGCAAGAGGGACTGACATGAGGGGACAGAGAGGGACGGGGCCTCAGTGGCCCACATGAGCACTTAAGTGCGGGAGCCCATCAGACTCTTGGCTTTTTTGCTTATGTGAGCCAATAAATACTCTTTTCGCTTAAGCTATTTTCAGCTGAGTTTCCCATTTCAGCAAAATTCCTAATTTATATACTCCCTGAACTTCATGTTTAACTGTAAAATGGGGCTTGCGATTCCACCTTGCAGGGTTTGCGGAGGAAGAGAGACAATTAGAACAAAGAACAGGCACAGAATAGATGTAAACAGTATTTAATACTATGCAAGAAATGCTTGCTTTACTCCGGGGGCAAAGCCAGGTTTGGGACTCCTGAGGCTGTCCTGTGTCCAGGGCAGGCCAGTGGGCTGAATCCAGTGCTTAGTCCAGTGACTTGGACTGTCCAGTCACCCAGCCGCAAAGGAAGGCTGGTCTCTGAGCTTGTCCAGTCACCTGGCTGCAAAGGAGAGCTGACATCTGATTCAGCTGTGGCTTTCCCCCAGTAAATGTTCCCACCCAGTGTATTATTACCATGAAGGAGGAAAAGAAAAGTTCTCTTTCTGGACAAAATTAAGGTTTCTTATGCTCTTTGTCTTCATCTGGACAGTTATTTGTATTTATTTTGTTCTTATTGTTCAGAGACTACCCCTTTATGAAAATATGTAAAGTCTGTAATGATTAAAAGGAAAGAACAAGGAATGACCACATTCGCAGCATTGTGAAGATCTAAAGCTTTGTGAGGGAAAAAACAATCAAGAAAAATCCGAAGACTTCTAATTTATAACTCAGGGGCTATTTTCTGAGAGAAATGGGGAATTTTATATTTTAGAGATCTGCTAAGCTCCATACTGCTCTTCTTTCTTTTCTTTCACTAAAAATGTAAAAGCTTTAAAAGACTCATTAGTAGAGATTCTATGCCCTGAATATTAAACAATAACAGGAGCAGAGGAAAAGGACGTTGCCTTTCATTTCTTCCAATCTCCGGAGGAAGGTCAGGGCATAATTATATGAGAACAAAAAGTGGCCATGAAAAGCCATTTTGGCTCATCAAGTACTTAATACCTGTTATTAATGAAGCTCCTGCCTACTCTAATTGCATATCATGAGACTAGAAGCACCTCTAGCCACTTAGCAGCATCCATGAAAGATTGTGAGCAAAGTTATAAATATTTTGCATCAGTGAAAAGCGGACCCCAACACCTGTTCTGATTCTTTCTTCCTGTCTCAGGTCAAGAATAGACCAGATGACCTCTACTAATCCTTCTTATTTTTCTCAGGGTAAGTGGGACCCCCAAGGTCCATCTCATCCGTTACTTCTTCTATGAACCCTTCCTTAGCACTTCCTGGCAGAATTAGTTATTGCTTCATTTGTGTGCCTGTGATGGCCCCAATGACCCTTGCTTCCCGGGACACATGCCCTTATTTACTCCTCTCCCACACTGAATGGGGTCGACCTGTATAACCAACAGGACATTGCAAAAATGACAGAAGTATAACTACTGAAGTGAGCTGATAAAAGACACTGTGGACTCCCCCTCTTGGATCACATGCTCTGTGGAAGGCCAACTGCCATGTTGTAAGGACACTGAAGCTGTCCTTTGGAGTGGCCCATGTAGTAAGGCCAGACATTGACCAGTGGGGTGATTTAGAAAGATGATATGCCTCCCTTCAGGAAGTGGAGCTTAATTCTCCATCCTTGAATGCAGGCTGGACTTGGTGACTTGCTTCTAATAAGTAGAACATAGCAGACATGATGCTTAGTGACTTCTGAGACTTGGTCGTGTAAGTTATTGCAGTTTTACTCTTGGTCTTCCTTGCAAATCCTTTCATCTGGAGGAAAAGCAGCTGACATGTCATGAGGACGTCCAAGCAATTGAGGCGTCCTGCCCATAGCTATATGAATGTGCCGTCTTGGAAGCACGTCCTCTGGTTCTAGTCAAGCCTTCAGATGGCTGCAGCCATGGACAACAGCTTGACAGCAACCTCCTCATGTGAGACTCTGAGCCAAAACCACCCAGTTAAACTGATGATAAATTTATAATCATTTAACTTATTAATCAAGCCTTCAAAAAATATGTATGGTTTAATATTATTAGCTAAATTAGGGAATTACAATTTGTTTTATTTATTTTTCACTCTAACATGGCAAACTTTATTGCTTTTACTTTTCAAGAAAGCCAAAATTTTTGGTCAAGAGCTAAAAGCTAAGAATTAATTGTTATTTGTGGAGATATATTAGCTAATGAAACCATGAGACCATCAAAACTTAAATGACATTTTCATAAAACACAAAGAATGAAATTCAAAACCAAAATAATCTTTGCAAAGAAAAATTGTTGAAGAGATAACAGAAAAATAGGATAGCTGCTTTGGAAAGTTATACATAGTACGGGATGCCAGTGGTTCACGCCTGTAATCTTAGCACTCTGGGAGGCCAAGTTGGGTGGATTGCCTGAGCTCATGGCAATGAAGCCAGCCTGAGCAAGAGCAAGACCCCATCTCTAAAAAAAAAAGTAGCCAGGCGTCATGGCAGGTTCTTGTAGTCCCAGCTACTCGGGAGACTGAGGCAAGAAAATGGCTTGAATACAAGAGCTGGAGGTTGCTGTGAACTGTGACGCCATGGCACTCTACCGAGGGCAACAAAATGAGTCTCTTAAAAAAAAAAAAAAAAAAAAGAAAAGAAAAGAAAAAGAAAAGAAAGAAAAATTCCTTCAATGCTCCCAAAATACCATGTGGTTTAATAGTAATCCTCTTCCTTTTAAAAACTAAATGCTCCCAAAATACCATGTGGTTTAATAGTAACCCTCTTCCTTTTAAAAACTAAATACATAAACAAACAAACAAAAAAACTAACATAATTGATAATAAGCAACTGATTTCTTGTGAGATATATAGTATTTATGTTTTCAAATCTTTGCTTTCAATTTAACTAAAGGGAAATCCAGTTTAAATCTGTATTGTTTGTAACTAGTCAAATCAAAGGTACCATAATTCAAGGTTGATAAGGCCTTCAATGGTGTTTAAATGATATCTCATTAAAGCCATTGTTTTTAAAAAGCCAACAGAAGCAGACATTCAATATTTCCCATACAAACATTATAGCTTTTCTTTTCTTTCTTTCTTTCTTTTTTTTTTTGAGACAGAGTCTCACTTTGTTGTGCTGGGTAGAATACCGTTGCATCACAGCTCACAGCAACCTCAAACTCCCGGGCTTAAGTAATCCTTTTGCCTCAGCCTCCTGAGTAGCTGGGACTATAGGTGCCTGCCACAATGCCCGGCTATTTTTTAGAGATGGGGTTCTCAATCTTGTTCAGGTTGGTCTCAAACTCTTGAGCTCAGGCAATCCACCTGCCTTGGCCTCTCAAAGTGCTAGGATTACAGGCGTGAGCCACTGTGGCCGGCCAACATTACAGTTTTACAGCTTCTTATAAAGTAGCACTAAAATTTAAAAAATGGTATAATTACTGTGGTGGTGGTAAAAAACTGGTTCAAAGATATCTGCATGGAAATAGTGTCTGAATCTGTGGCAAAGAATAATAGCAATGAGCTAGCAAAGCATTTTTCACAGCAAGATGATAAATGCAGACACATTGCTAAGATGTGCCATTTGACCATGATGGTAACATATACAAAGAATTTTTTTCTCATTTCTCTAGTCATGAACACAACTACCTCTGAAGTGGACAAAACCATAAAAGATCATATTGTCTACAGATGAAGTTTAGGGCTTAAGGACTTGTATAGAAGTATGTTTGGATGGTTCAAATGCAACAGGAAAATACCCTGGAGTAGGTAATCAGTTAGAGAAGCAAGGATCAGAATGTGAATCAAAACACAGATTCTGTCATTTAGAAGGTCATGCCATTAAAAAAAGTCAGCTCAAGGGCATGCAGCTCAGTGGGTAGGGTGCCCGCCCCGTATACTGAGGGTGGTGGGTTCGAACCTGACCCCAGCCAAACTGCAACAAAAATATAGCTGGGCATTGTGGCAGGTGCCGGTAGTCCCAGCTACTTGGGAGGCTGAGGCAAGAGACTCACCTAAGCCCAAGAGCTGGAGGTTGCTGTGAGCTGTGACGCCATAGCACTCTACTGAGGGTGATAAAGTGAGACTCTGTCTTAAAAAAAAAAAAAAAGTCAGCTTAAGGAAATAGTGCAGTTAGGGATATAGCAAAAATTGTGAATTATGTGAAAATGAGATTTCACATAATTTGAGATTAATTCTTTTATTAGGTGATAATAGGAAAGCTGATCATAAACAATTGTTATTGCATTGCTTGTCTCTACAAATGGCCTCTGATGAACCAGGCTGCCTGGTACCTTCATTATGCTTGGGTCCTCATTATTTATGGATTATTTGTTGTTTTGCATGTAGCAAATGAAGAGACATTTACTCAAGAAAATATGCTGACACACAGGAAGAACAACACAAGTCTGTGGCATTCGAGCCACGACCTGCTCCAGGCAACCGCCAGCTCAGCTCGGCAGAAGCACCACGCCAGGTGGTTGTGGCAAAAAGACAGGGCTGCTCCTCCCTCAGCTCCTAATCAAGATATACTGTATCTCACCCCAAGGAGCAGGCCAGCAGCAGTCACACCCCTCCAACCTCCAGACGAAGTGGCTAAATTCCTGGTGAGTCTGGTCAAGAGGCCAGAGGCTCCCTTCCTCCATCCAATCCCCACTCATAGGAATGGAAAATCCTGTTTAAGAACCCATTGCCTAATTCAAGGTCATACAGATTTTTTTTTTTTTTTTTTGAGACAGAGTCTCACTCTGTTGCCCAAGCTAGAGTGCTATTCTGTCAGTCTAGCTCACAGCAATCTCAAACTCCTGGGCTCAAGCAATCCTCCTGCCTCAGTCTCCTGAGTAGCTGGGACTCCAGGTGCTCACCACCACGCCCAGCTAGCTTTTTCTATTTTAAGTAGAGATGAGGTCTAGCTCTTGCTCAAGGCTGGTCTTGAACTCCTGAGCTCAAGCAATCCACCCGCCTCAGCCTCCCAGAGTGCTAGGATTACAGGTTGTGAGCCACCGCACTCGACCAAAAAATACGGTATTATAATCTCATGGGACCACTATGGTATATGCAATCAATTGTTCACCAAAATGTTCTTATGTGGCAAATGACTGTATATTCCATATTTTGTTTATCCATTCATCTGTCAATGGACATCTGGGTTGTCTCCACCTTTTGGCTATTGTGAGTAATATTGTTATGAACATTGGCATACAAGTATCTGCTTGAGTCCTGGCTTTCATTTCTTTTGTATATATACCTAGAAGTGGAATTGCTGGATCAAATGGTAATTATGTTTGATCTTCCACATGCTTTCTGCAGCAGCTGTACCAGTTTACATTCCCACCAGCATTGTATAAGGGTTCCAATTTCCCTACGAACTTGCCAGCACTTGTTTTCTGTTACCGAGTGTTTTTATCATGAAAGGGTGTTGAATTTCGTCAAAGGCTTTTTTTGCATCAATCAAAATGGTCATGTGGTTTTCCTCTTCATTGTATTAATGTGTATTAATACAATGAAGAGCCTCAACCTGTCACGTTGGGTAGAGTGCTGTGGCATCACAGCTCACAGCAACCTCCAATTCCTGGGCTTAAGCGATTCTCCTGTCTCCACCTCCCAAGTAGCTGGGACTACAGGCACCCGCCACAATGCCTGGGCTATTTTTTGATTGCAGCCGTCATTGTTGTTTGGCGGGCCTGCGCTGGATTCAAATCTGCCAGCTCAGGCGCCACGCCACATTGATCAATTTTTGTATGTTGAACCATCTCTAAAGTAGAGGAACAAATCCTTAGAAGTGGTATAAAATCTTTTTAATATATGCTAATATTTTGTGTTAGATTTTTTACATCTTAATATTGTAATGTGAGGAAAGAATGTAGCATAATTCCCTGGCAATTAAGATTAAAAGATGCAAATTTAAGCTGGAAACTTGAAAAAACAGATTTTCTACATTGTTCTGATATGGTCCATATTTTAATAATAATTATTAATGAAAGAGATAATGAACATGGCATTGCAACTCTGTAGCAGGTATAATTAAACAGTTTACAAATGTGAGAACTGGGTTCAGCACCTGTGGCTCAAGCAGCTAAGGTGCCAGCCACATACACCTGAGCTGGCGGGTTCGAATCCAGCCTGGGTCCGTCAAACAACAATGACGGCTGCAATCAAAAAATAGCCGGGTGTTGTGGTGGGTGCCTGTGGTCCCAGCTACTTGGGAGGTGGAGGCAGGAGAATCGCTTGAGCCCAGAAGTTGGAGGTTGCTGTGAGCTGTGATGTCATGGCACTCTACCCAGGGTGACAGCTTAAGGCTCTGTCTCAAAAAATTAAAAAAACAAATAAAAAAACAAATGTGAGAACTGTCTGAATTTCATTTCCCCTCAAAGAAAATCTCTGTATAGGAAAATCATGGATTTGGAATCCACTTCTTTTACTGAAAGATAATTTAAAATTTAACTATCATGCTATGGGATAAATGGTTAGAATTGTTCATTTATGAGGAGTGAATTTTAAAAACATAGCATGAGTTAATTTTGGATAAAAGAATACATACACTGAATTTACTGAAATTGTTTTACATCCATTTTTCCATTCCCAATTCACATATTTCTATGAATCTGATTTTGTTGCCATGAGAACACAGACATTCTTTAGACAGAAATTCTCCTTAGCAGCAAGTAGTGCTGTTGTCAATCCCACCCATTTAGACAAGTATAGGCATGCCTTGTTTTTTGCATTTCCCAGGTAACTGCTCTTTTTATAGATTGAAAGTTTGAGGCAACTTTGTTAAGCAAACATAGTGGTGCCATTTTTTTTCAACAGCGTGTGTTCACTTCATGTCTCTGATATGAACATTTAATAATTCTCCTAATACTTCAGACTTTTTCATTATTATTTTATCTGTTATGCTGATCTGTGATATGTGCTCATTGATGTCACTACTGTAATTGTTTTGTGGCACTATGAGTTGTACCCATATAAGACGGTGAGCTTACTCAATAAATGTCATACGTGTTCTGACTGAACCACCAATTGGCCATTCCCCCTGTATCTCTCCCACTCTTCAGACCTTGTTATTCCCTAAGACACAACACTATTGAAATTATGCCAACGAGTAACCCCACAATGGCCACTCAGTAGTCAAGTGAAAGGAAAAGTTCCAAGTCTCTCTTTTTAAACCAAAAGCTAGAAATGATGGACTCTAATGGGGAAGGCAGGTCAAAATCTGAGATAGGCTATGCCAAACAATTAATCAATTTAACCAAATAATGAAAAGGGAAAGTTCTTTCATTTATTTATTTTTTTGCAGAGACAGAGTCTCACTTTATTGCCCTTGGTAGAGTGACATGGCATCACCCAGCTAACAGCAACCTCCAACTCCTGTTGCTTAGGTGATTCTCTTGCCTCAGCCTCCTGAGTAGCTGGGACTACAGGCGCCCACCACAATGCCCGGCTATTTTTTTGTTGCAGTTTTGGCCAGGGCTGTATTTGAACCTGCCACCCTCAGTATATGGGGCCGGCGCCCTACCCTCTGAGCCACAGGTAACGCCCAAAAGGGAAA
Source organism: Loris lydekkerianus (assembly GCA_963574355.1). Classification (NCBI taxonomy): domain Eukaryota; kingdom Metazoa; phylum Chordata; class Mammalia; order Primates; family Lorisidae; genus Loris; species Loris lydekkerianus. The sequence goes on from CAUYPK010013792.1 coordinate 8,660, forward strand.
GTTCTTAAAGAAAATTAAAATTGCTACTCCAATGAACACAGGAGTGATAAGAAAGTGAAACATTGGAAGGTTGAGGCAGGAGCATTGCTTGAGGCCAGGAGTTAGAGTCCAGCCTGGGGAAAGATTTTTTTTTTTTTTTTTTTTTTTTGGAGTAGGAAGACCCTGTTTCCCTCCAAAATGAAACAATTAGCCTGGCACAGTGGTGCACACATATAGTTCCAGCTACATGGGAAGCTGAGGCAGAAGATCACTTGAGCTCAGAAGTTTGGGGTTGCAGTGAGTTTTTATTTGTGCCACTGCCCTATAGCCTGGTCTACAGAGCAAGACTATGTCTCAAAAAAAAAAAAAAAAAGTGAAACAGCTTTATTGCTGCTGATAGGAAGAAAGTTTTAGTGGTCTGGATAAAAGATCAAACTAGGTACAATATTCCCATAAGCCAAAGCCTAATCCAGAGCAAGGCCCTGACTCTTTAATTCTATGAAGGCTGAGAGAGGTGAGGAAGCTGCATTATAAAGTTGGAAGCCAGCAGAGGTTGGTTTGTAAGCTTTAAAGAAAGAAGCTATATTCATAAAATAAAAGTGTAAGATCAAGCAGCATTTTTTTTTTTTGGCAGAGTTTTACTTTGTCATCCTTGGTAGAGCGCCCTTGTGTCACAGCTCACAGCAACCTCCAACTCTTGGGCTCAAGTGATTCTCTTGCTTCAGCCTCCCAAGTAGCTGGGACTACAGGTGCCTACCACAATGCCTGGCTATTTTTAGAGACGGGGATCTTGCTGTGGCTCAGGCTGGGCTGGAACTAGTGATCTCAGGTGATCCACTGGCCTCGGCCTCCCAGAGTGCTGGGATTACAGGCATGAGCCACCACGCTAGCTGCTAAGCAGCAAGTTTTAATGGACAAGCTGTATCAAGTTAGCCACTAGCTCTAGCTAAGATAATTGATGAAAGTGGCTACACTAAACAACAGATTTTCAGCATCAACGAAATAGCATTCTATTGAAAAAAAGATGCTATTTAGGACTTTCAACACTAGAGAGAAGAAGTTACTGCCTGACTTTTCAGCTTCAAAGGATAATCTGACTCTCTGGTTATGGGAAGCCAATGTTAATTCACCCTTTCTAAAATCTTAAGGGTCTAAGAGTTATGTTGAATAATTTTACTCTGCCTGTGTTCTTTACATGGAACAAGAAAGCTTGGATCACTGCACATGTTTATAACATGATTTACTGAATATTTTAAGCCCACTGTTGAGACCTGGGGCTTAGAAAAAAAGATTCATTTCAAAACATTATTACTCATTGACAATGCACCTGATCTTATCACCCAAGAGTTTTGATGGAAAAGCACAAAGAGATGAATGTTGTTTTCATGCCTGCTAACGCAACATCCTTTCTGCAGCCCATAGATCAAGAGTAATTTCAACTTTTAAGTCCCTCCCTCCCTCCCTCCTTCTTTCCCTCCTTCTCTCCGTTCTTTCCTTCCTTCTTTCTTTTTTAGAGATGGCATCTTGCTATGTTGCTCAGGTCTGTCTTGAACCTTGGCCTCAAGTAATCCTCCTGCCCTGGCTTCCCAAAATGCTGGGATTACAGGTATGAGCCAGCAAGCTCAGCTTTCAAATCTTATTATTTAAGAAATTCATTTTGTAAGACTATAGCAACTATGTGATTCCTCTGATGGATCTAGACAAAGTTAACAGAAAATCTTTTAGGAAGAATTCACCAAAGGAGGGGCAAGATGGCTGACAAGAGCCAGCTTTTGACAGAAGCTACCGCCCAAAGGGAAGGATAATGACCAGAAAGTACCCAATAAAGCTGAAGACTGGGAGCCGAGCTGAGAGAGAAGAGTGATAACTGCATGTCACCTCTGTTGAGGCAAGCTGCGACTCCAAGAAAGCAAATTTCAGCTGAGACTTCAACCCAGAGTCACTGATCCACTAGGATTGGACAAAGACCAGCTGAATACAAGACAGAACCACCTAACCCCACCACACCAAGCAGGTCCCCAGAGCCTCAGACTGTAACACTGTACAGTTCCTTTGCAAAGCTGTAAGGGAAAAAGCTACAGTCACCAGTCCCAAATCCTTGGTAAAGGGCTGATTAACCACAACTCCAAGAGCCCCCAATCTAATTTCACCTTACCTGCCTATTTAGCCAAATGGTGAAAAACAATCATGGGGCGGAATCAACGGGAAAACTCTGGCAACATGAGTAATCAGAGTAGATCAACTCCCTCAAGAAATGACAAAATAGACACACCAGATGATCCCATTCACAAATGAATGACTGAGATGTCAGAAATCAAGTTCAGAATTTGGATGGCAAATAAGATCAACAGAATGGAGGTAAAAATGGAATTAGAATTTCAAAGAGTAATTCACAATTGTCTCAAGAATTCAATGAATTCAAAGACAAAATCACCTAAGATTTTGACACATTGAGGCAAGAACTTGCAGCCCTCAAAGATCTGAGAAATACAGTAGAATCCCTCAATAAGAGAATGGAGTAGGCAGAAGAAAGAATCTCTGACATTGAAGACAAAGCATTTGAATGCTCCCAAATGCTCAAAGAGGAAGAGAAGTAGAAAGCAAAAACGCTCATTCTCTGGGAGAATTGTGTGACCACTCCAAAAGAGCAAACATTCACCTTATAGGAATCCTTGAAGGAGAAGAGGTGGCTTTGAAAGGCCCAAATGCTGTACTCCAAGAGATAATAGAGGAGCACTTCCCAAATATGGCAAGAGATTCTGAAATCCAGATAGCAGTTTCAGAACCCCAGCATGACTCAATCCAAATAATACATCTCCTAGACACATTATAATTAACTTTGCCAAAGTTAATATGAAGGAGAAAATTCTGAAAGCAGCCAAACATAAGAAAACCATAACCTACTAGGAGAAGAATATTAGAATGACTGAAGATCTCTCTGCTGAAACTTTTCAACCCAGCAGAG
>CAUYPK010013793.1:0-51455 GCA_963574355.1 Loris lydekkerianus
CCCTACAGCCCCGCCCAGGTCCCCCTGGCCTGCCCGTGGCCTCTTCAGCCCCTCCCATGTCCCCCTCTCCTGCCACTGGACTCTTCAGCCCCTCCCATGTCCCCCTGTCCTGGCACTGGCCTCTTAAGCCCCTCCCATGTCCCCCTGTGTTGCCACTGGCCTCTTCAGCCCCTCCCATGTCCCCCTCTCCTGCCACTGACCTCTTCAGCCCCTCCGATGTCCCCCTGTCCTGCCATTGGCCTCTTCAGCCCCTCCCATGTCCCCCAGTCCTGTCACTGGCCTCTTCAACCCCTCCCATGTCCCCCTGTCCTGGCACTGGCCTCTTCAGCCCCTCCCATGTCCCCTGTGTTGCCACTGGCCTCTTCAGCCCCTCCTATGTCTCCCTGTCCTTGCACTGCCCTCTTCAGCCCCTCACATGTCCCCCTCTCCTGCCACTGGCCTCTTCAGCCCCTCCCATGTCCCCCTGTCCTGCCACTGGCCTCTTCAGCCCCTCCCATGTCCCCCTGTCCTGCCACTGGCCTCTTCAGCCCATCCCATGTCCCCTGTCCCAACACTGACCTCTTCAGCCCCTCCCATGTCCCCTGTCCTGTCACTGCCCTCTTTAGCCCCTCCATGTCCCCCTGTCCTGGCACTGGCCTCTTTAGTCCCCAGGTGCCCATGGGGTCCCTACACTCACTCCTCCTCCACTTAGGAGAATGTGTCTTTCCTTTCCCTCCTTCCAAAGACCTAAGTTCTACTCAGCTCTCCAAACTCAATTCAAACATCACTTCATCATAGGAGGATCTTAATTCTCTACAAAGTGACAGATTTATTGTTAAGTAATTTTTTAACATCCTTCAGTCATCCCACTTGTTATAATTTGTGGTTCATGTTTCCCTTCTAAACTGCAAGCTCCAGAGATCAGAGCTCTGTTTTGCCCAGCTCTATTGTTTCCCCAGCATCTAGATTGGGCATTTAACAAATGTCTGTTGAATAAATAATGGTCAAGTATACAAATCAAATTCTCTAAAGCCCCCCACACCTCCTTGTGTAGAAGGTGCAAGCTCCAGGTAACCACCCTTAAACAACTAAAGGGCATTGCCAGGTAGCCCTTTATCTCCGTCACACGCTTTTCAGTGCTTTTTTTAAACCATTACAACGCAGTGACGTCTATGCAAGCAATATACTCACTGCTGTTACACCTTCCTACTTTATAACTCATGTCCCAAGAAATAGGACTAATGCCTGTATCACAGACTAATCATGTTATTTGAGGCTTTGGCAAGTGTCCTTGTTACATTTGGAAGACTTAGGTTGACCAGTAATATATTCAAATCTGCAGATGCGTCATGTCCCAACAGGGATCTACTGTATTATTAAAATTTGGCAGGAAAATGACCGAAGGTCTCACTAGCTTATTTTGGCTCAGCTCCAATGCCTTCTTGTGCAGTCAGAAATAACACCACCCTGAGAACCAATAGAAATAAGGGCAGAGGCAGGAACTTAATGGAAAGGAACCCGGAACGACTTCTGTCCCCACCTGTCTTAAGATGCTTCAAAACACAACAAAACAAGGTAGAGTCACCTTAGAATCACGGCATTAAAAGGTCAACAATCATGTTTCTGAAGTGAAATTACTGTTGTTGGATGTCAAATCGCCCATACAGTTCCTTTAAAAAATATTTTTATAACAAAATGATGCCCTGAAGTAGAGTTGCTGGATCTGCCGTGCTGTGTCCAGCAGTGAGGGCTGGACGCGGCCCCTCCACGGGCAGGTCTGGGGCGGGAAGGCGCAGGCCCAGGGGCGCCAGCGGGCTCTGGAATCGGACACGCACTGACGGGCGGTGCACTCTGGCAGCCCACGCGCAACACGGCAGTGTTCTCAGGACTGAGTTAAAAGGGTCAGATAAAACAAAACCTGTTCTCAGGACTGAGTTAAAAGGGTCAGATAAAACAAAACCTGCTCCATACGGTATCCAGCACCCAGTAGGGCTGGCACTTTACCACTGCTCTATGCCGGGAGGTCATGGGGCAGCCCTGCCAGACAGTCACCAAAATACCCGTCTGGCCTGCGAGGTCTCCGAGTTAGCGATGCCGATCGGTATTCAGATCTGCACCTGCAAAGCCTCGGACTCCGCGGTCCTTAGGATCTCTAAAGTGGTGGGATTTCATGGTGGCGCAGACTACAAAGTCTCCAGTCAGCATAGGGCTGTTATTACCTCACTTACAAACAACTGGAAGTCAAACTAGTTGTTCTGCTAACATCCAGTTTGAAAGTCCTTAAAGTTAGACACCCCACCAATGTACAGTGGGACTCCCTGACCCTTCTATTCCAAGTATAAAGAGAACGGAAGCAAAACATACTATTCTCAGGAAAGAATTATACAAGCTGTATTTCCAAGACCAGCTTCCGAATTTTTCCAAATTGGTTCCCTACAATCAGCTGAGCAGTTAATTTAATTTGCCTGTGACATTCACAGCTACTCGGTCTCTGCCTGACTCAGAGCAGCGTCTGCAGCGCGCAGGGCTTCTCAGTCCTCACCCACAGGTGTCCTGGAAGAGCCATCCTTACTGCTCCTCACAGAGACACTGAATCCTGTTGTCACCACATCACGGGGGCCTTTCATGCTAAGTGCGCTTGACTTTGAACATCATGTGTCAAATCAGTGCCTACCCTGGGGCTGGTGGGTGACTTTCTCTAGCATAAAGTCTCTATTCTGACAAATACATTTACAACTTTGCTTTTTGTCATGAGAATGACACTGACCAATTGGCTCTGGGTTTCCCCTAGACGGAAGTTACCGAGCCATAGCCTACCTGATGAAAGATACGATTACCCTGAAGGCCTTTTATCCTTAACATAACTTGGTACAATTCCATTGTCACCTTTAGAAATGAGGGACATTTAGTTGTGTGTGGAGGAGGCAGGGTTATTATTCTGAGCCCAACAGGATCCCTTGAGTCTACGCAGAGGGACTTGGAGGACCCAGCACTCCCCACTTCTTCATGGTCCCGGTTAGGCCATGGGATTATTTGGTAGCTTTAGGGCAGGGGGCAGAGGTTAAATAATTTGCAACCCAACTTTGGGAACATCGTTGTACCTTATATTTGGGGTTTGGAGCTCAAGGTATCTATTCTTTAGACCAGGGCTGTGGCACTAGGATCTTAGGAGTGCCACGAAAATTTTTAAAAATCATTAATTAAATTATTTTTAAAAGAAGTTTAAACCAAATTAAGTATATTTTTAACTCTTTTTTTTTTGATCAATATAATTGAAGTGTGCTGAAGAAGTTTAACCACAAGTTCAAACGTGCCATGATATTAAAAAAAGAAGAAGTTTGAAAAACATTGCATTAGACCAACTAAGCTATTTTTAAATCTCACTCAATTGTAGCTTCTACCCATGGGGAATTCAGTTGAGTTAATAATAAAGAGAAAATTGAAAATGAGGACTCGGGAAAACCAAGGTGTACACATTAGCCCTTTTCGTGATAAGTTCTTCCTCTGGCTGAATGATACACCACTTGGGGTTGTGTGGGGTAACAGTCCTCCTTTGCACTTTGGTCTAAAATTATTAATTATACCTACTTTTTCGGTGCAAAAGTGTAAAAATGGAAACCAAAGTTAAATATGCAAGGCAGTTGTCCCCAGAAGAATAAACTCCACAGGCATTAAACTACCCTACTTCACAGGGGAGAGGGAGGGCAAAGCAGGTCAGGATGCCGAATTGCATGTGAGTTTTGAAGTAGAGACCGATTACTTATTCTTATTTTGATTTCTTTAAAGGCACTCAAGAAGAGTTTACAGAAGCTGATCAGTTACAGTTTCATATAATAGGAGGCCTGCCCCAGAGCCCCATGGATGCTGTCTGCTACTGTCTTGCCTTGGAAGTCAGTACATTTTGAATCTGATATCTATATAATGTGGAGGATTGTACCCTTGAGTAAGCCTGTGCTTGCTCTCTCTAGGGAAAAAGGAAAAAAAGGGGAGGGGCTGGGTGGAGGATATTGCTAGATCGTTAAGGTTCTCCCCTGCTGTAGTGTTCTATGATTTCATCTAAGTTTCCAATGTATGCAGCCCTATTATGAAACTAATGTATGGCTTTCACATGAAAGCCATAACCCAGTTATAACCTAAGAATATGGGGAAGAGGGAGAGGGAGGGGAGAGGAGGGAGGGCTCAAATTCCTTTTCCACTCTTCCTAAGTACATTTGTACAATTGCTGGTTCTAGATCGTCACTCACTCGTCATCACTGTGCCCTAATTCCACAGACTCCAGAGACTTGCAAGGTTCAAGACTCTTATGTCCTTAACTTTCATCCATAATCACTTCCAAATGACTTCAGCCTGCCTCTGGCCTTCACTTTGAAAGCACGGTAATGTTTTCCATCCCCTCAACAGAGTTTGGGTTTGTGAGGCTGTGCTAGGCAGGGGTGGGGAAGGGAGGATGCTCATCTGGCTGAGCACAGTGAGAAAGGAACCCGCCAACCCAGCCCCTAAAAGGGTTGGTACTCCTGCACACAGCCAGTCACCGCTCAATGCTGGCAGGAGTTCTACTGACAACAATTTCAATGTTAAATGTTAACACTCTTCTGCTAACAACTATCTGACACTGCCAGGTCACTTTAGTGCCAGAAAAAGGATTATTTTATTTATTTATTTATTTTTACATATACATGTGTTTATTAGGTTTCCAATTTTGCCTTCACAGAATTAAAAAGGCTTAAAATTTAATAACAATAACAATGTTTAAGATAAGGACTAGAAAGAAAAACCTTGTAAAGAACGAACAACAATAAATACATTCAGAAAAGAAATCAGACGATTGCTGCATCAAAATCTTAAGCAACAATAATAATAATAATGCAAAGAAAGTAACATTCACATTGTCAGCTAAGAGTATGTCTATTATAGAATGCTTTCACTCTGAGGTTCAGTATGGAGTCATCAGTTAACTTATTTTTTTTTTTCCAAAGTCTCAAAAAATAGACAACTAATATTTTATAAATAAAAGTAAAAGATAAATTCACAAAAAACAGATCATGCCAAATCTTATAGACAATAGAAAAGAAGAAATACTTCAAAATCATTCTACTTAATCTGGATAGACCTGATAATAAAATTGGAGAAAATAGGTTTATATGAAAAGGTTTATGTAGAAAAAGGTTTATATGCAAGGTCAGGGCACTGGAATTTGAAGGGGGTAAATGAAGCCAATGTTTCTTTCCTATTATTATTCTGGCTTTAAGGCAAACCTTTCATTTTTAAGTGCAAGGCCAAAAAGTGCTTTTAGAAAAGATCATGCTACCTGTCAGCTGTGTGTATGTGCGTATATATGTGTTTCTTTTCAAACAACTATGGTATAATGTTTTAAAATGTCTACTGTGAAAAACTCTCAGCATGTAAAATAACAGGTGCTTCTGTCCAGGCCAAAGCGTCTGTCCATGGTGAATCCAAGCAGCCACTTGGGACTTCCAGGCCAGGCTCCCCATCTCTTTAACGAGACTGGGTTAGCAAATGGTGTAATCAGATTTGACTGGTAGGTGATGGTCAATGTTTATGAGACAGATATAAGTAGCAAAGTGCTTCTGGATACCTTGGAAGCTCCCCAAACCTTGTGTTCTGAGAGCCCTGGCCAAGGCTGCTTTTGGAAACTGGCTCAATGAGTGGGTGACTCCAGATCGACATGAGGGAAACCCTCACATGCAGTGTGACTCAGGCACTGCTTCTCTCAGTTGTCTTGGAAAGCCTGCTGTTTTAAAGGCTTTTGAATTTAATATGCAGATAGATGTGTGGGTCACTCAGATCCAAGGCCCGGAACCAAACAGGGATGCCAAGCGAAGGCACCGTCCCTTGGGCACCCAGGCAGCAGTGGCACCAGCAAACGTGGCTGCCAGGCACTCAGCCTTGCTCCGTGTGACGGTGACAGCTGCCCTGTCTTCCTACTGGGTCAGGACATGATCAGGATGTGAGCACTTGCCCTATGCTCTGGAGCCCTGCAGTTCCATGTGTGTCTACAGGGCCAGCTCTTAAGTTCAGGGCAGAGCACACAGGTCCCCTCCTGCTCCATGCCTGCCTCTGACGTGCACCACCCTTTCTCCCAGATACCTCGGCTTCTGCCTGAAGCTCTGCTCCCTTGTGGGGCACTCCCTCTACTTCTGCAGAGACCCAGACGGTCTGCAAGGCCCTCACTTCTCACCTTCTCAGTCCATTCTGACTGCTGCACCAAAGTACCGTGGACTGGGAGGTTTACGAACAACAGAAGTTTACTTCTTACATTTCTGGAGGTTGGGGGTTAGAGACCAGAGCACGGGCAGGTGCAGCATCTGGTAAGGGCTGCATCCTGGTTCACAGTCTGTTTTCTCCTGGATGTTCACATGGCAGAAGGGGAGAGAGTTCCCTGGCATCTCCTAGCAGAGCACTATCTCCATTTACCAGGATTCCACCTTCATGACCTCACCACCTCCCAAAGGCCCCAGCCCCAAGTACTATCATCTTAGGGGTTAGGCTTCAACATAAGAATTGGGGGGTACACAAATATTCACTTCACAGCAGCACTGCCACTTTCACTGGGGACCCAGGACCCTCCAGCAGTGATGCTCTGCAGTGTCCCACTATAAGAGGTTAGAGTACTCCCACAAAGCACGGTCTACCCTCTAATGCCTAAAAGAGTTTGAGAAAAGCCATGTTTCAGCTTCACAGACTGGGCTCCATGCCTGCTTCCCCATAGCCCTTTTGGGTGCTCAGCCAAAAGACTTACTAAAGTGCCAGACACATCCTTATACTCAGAACCAACACTCTTCTTTGGATACTGAGGGTCTGTTGTAGAGTCAAACTTGGTGGACCCAAGTCTGCACTCTCTCTATTGTTCTTGGGTACATTCTCCCCAGGAAGTGTCTAAAGTCCTTCTTGTAAATGAACACAGACCAGGTCAACTCACAAGGTCACCAAACTTGTCCCCTCACCTGTGAACCCCGTGGAAGCTCACACTGGGAGCAAGGCAGGCACACCGTGTACTCACACTCATGCCCACACCTGGGCAAACACAGGAAAGGAAGAGAGAGACCTTTTCAGAGTGCAGAACTTCATTATGTTTGGACACATAGGTTCTTCACTGAGAGCTTTATTTTTCCCCACATTATCCCATTAAAGACTGAGGTAACAAAGCCCACCACCTTTTCAGACCAAAAGACAAGAGGAGCTACTTAGACACTTGGGACTCTATTCCATGCGCCTTCCCAGAAGTCAAACCTAACACCTGGAAGCAACTGGCATCAAGTCTGAAATCAAGCAGCCATGACCTGGGGTGACTTAGAAGAGGCAGGGGTCGGGCGGAGGCAGTGGTGAGTAGAGGATGGATTACAGACCCCATGTGTAAGCACCATCTCATGAGGGAAAGAAGGAGATCATGTTTTACAGTTAGTCATGGTTATAATCTACCATTGCGATGTGTTATTATAGTTACTGCAGAGTGGTGAGATACACAGGATTTAAATTAAACAGATTCAAATCCCACCTCTACCTACTCCTTACCAGCAGTGTGATTTGACCAGGATAATTAAATCTCATGTCTTCATTTCTTCATCTCTAAACAGGGATACCTACCTGGAAGATAAACTACTTTGGAGAGATTACTTAAAATAATGTCGTGATGTGCTTAGCATATTGGCCAACTCTCATATGCGTCATTTTAGAATGGCAGCTCTTACCATTGCCTCCAGCTCCACGAACGGCTGCATCCTGAGTGTCTCTCATCTCCCTGAGCACTGGGGCACGTGGTGAAGCAGACTCCAGCAGCACAGCGAAGCACAGTGGAGAACCTCACTCCATCACCTGCATTCTGAACACCCCTGGAAAACGGGTCTCAGCCTTGGCTCCTCTTCTCAGAAATACCTCTGCTTTTGGGGTCATTATGTCCCCATGACATAATTTTGAGACTTATAAGAAATAAGCCAAAAGAAAGAAGAGACTTATAAAGATCTCAAATGGTGCTTACTTATTGTTGAGTATAATTCCAGCTATTTTTGCCTACTTTCTTCTTCATGACTGTGCAAGCTGTGAACATCAGCCTTTCTCACCTCTCATAAATACAACATAATTTGTTGTATAAATGTTATTCATATTCCTACAAACAAAAAGTTATGAACACATGGATAAATTCAAAAACGTTACATGACATTCATTTGAAATTGGGGCAATTACGAAGCAAGGTCAGGTTGATGCTCTTAGCGTTAAGTCCTCCCATGTTCCACTAGGTGGCAGACCTGGTTAAAAAATTATGGGAAAGGGGTGGGGGGCGGGAAGAAAAAAAAAAAAAAAAAGGAAAGCAATGCATTTTCCAGAACTGACCAATAGGTGTCTCTTTGCAACCACATATCCCTGAGCTGTAGCAGCACATAGATTATAATTTCAACATTTCTACAGTCTTTCTTAAGTCATCCGACAGATAAGATCATCAACATTTTCCACAAGATACAAAGAGAATACTGAAGAGAAGATTATCTTTTATTTTGCATAATACACTAATCATACTAAATCCATCCAATGGGAAAGGAGATGATAAAAACATAACTAGGAATAAGATTCTGAATACAAGTGATTTGGCAGATCTCATTAAAACGCTGTCCCTAAGTTAAAGTTTCCTTTTGAGGTGATCTCCAGTATTTGGCAACCCTATTCGATGGTACTTAGCGACCCAGCAGGAGCAGAGCTAACTCCAGACAGATGCACAAGGCTAGTGGCTATGAGCTGGTGAATATGGCCCTGGGAACATGCAGGAAATAATGGAGATTCCTAGACACTGAAGAGACTCTGTGATATCGTTATTTGTTATTATTGCTTTTCACCTCAATTTAGATACATGCACTCTCTCTCACACACACACACATATTCATGGGGGCCTTGCTGGTGTCACTTAGATATGCATGTGTGTGTTAAGTGTGTACACGAGGTCCATCCACACCTGCACAGAGGCTCTCCTTACCATGCAGTTCAGAATATATAAGCAGAATCCTATACCACTTAGATAATTATTTTTCATGTAGGAAAATATTTGTCCCTAAATCATTCTGAAAGAAATTAGGGATAAGTATTAAACATAACTTACAGACAGAGAAGCTCTGGGACTAAAAGGAAACCTTTAGGGCTTGGCTTATTTTATCTGAGATTGAATTAAAAGATGAATTAGGAATGTGAATCTCGTACATTTACAAAACCACAAAATGGCATCACATCTATGTCACTCAATCAAGTTACATATAATAAACCCTTGTTCCTATCTAAATAGATTTTAAAAGTTGTAATGCACTATCATATTCTCCAGATCTCAGAGCCAGATATTGCTTAACTTCATATCATGCAAGGTCTGCAAATATGCCATCAATTCAAAGGCTATCCCCGCCCTCTCCACAAACCAAAGCTAGAAGGAGACGCTGTTCATTTAGAAGGCAGGACCCAGCACAGGATGGGGTATTCAGCGTCCATGACACTGGTTCCTCCCTGCTACATTCACTCTGTTTTCTAAATCTGACAGTCAATACCTGTACTGCCTTTTACACTCCTAAACAGCTAAATGTGGCACAAATCTCTGTGCAAAGTAAACAGATCCAAGGTGCATTCCCAAAGCTCGTGAATCTCATTTATTTCCCTATTTGGCAAGGCAAGAATGTGTCAAAAAGTGTGGGGCCAGGAGGAACCCCACCCCTCCAGGGAGCCTGTGGGTAAGACTGAGCCTCCCCTGAACTCCCAGACCTTTAATTAGAGAAGTTGTTCACAAGTCATCTTGGTCAGCGTCTACAGAAAACAGAGGAAATGAGACTGTCAGGGATGTCATGTCATGGCAATTAGGGAATTAGATTATCTGGGTTTCTGGGGTCCCACACAACCACAGAATCCATCCACAGAAATCAAGAAGGAGAAAGGACCCTGAGTAGTGGAAGGCCTGGAGAGCAGGGTTTTTATGCCACGAGGCTCCCTCGTTTCTCCTCACCCTACCTCAAACTGCTGGGAGCTGAAGAGCAGAACCTGTACCTGCTTGCCTGGAACACACCTGTGCCTGTGGCTTCCCCCAGGCTGGCCACGTGCACAGGGACTCTGGGGACAAGCTTCATTTCCTTTCAGGACTATGCCAATCGGCCTCATCAGGTAATCCCAATCCAACCTCAGATTGATGCCTCACATTAGTGAACACACTTGTGTTTGCTTTGCCCATGTTTTCCCCTCTCAGTCACTGATTGATTTCTATTTGATTCTATTAAAATCTGGTGCCCATTTTCTTTGCAAAAATTTCTGTCCCTGGATAAGAGACAGTCTTTTTAGTCAATGACCCCAGCCAGCTCCTACATGTGCGCCCTGCGGCTGGCAGGAGAAAAGGAAACCTCTGTCTTGTCTTTGCAGAGTCCCAGCAGCTGGCCTTTGGGTGTGGCCTTGACTTTGCTGCGTGCGTTTCCACCGCCCGGTTCTGGCGCCGAGTGCCCTCCGCTGTGTCTGAGCAGAGCACCTGTTTAGTCTGTGACTCACGCTATCAGCGCGCGGACCCTCCCTTTGTCCGACGGTGGCCAGACTTCACACGGGCCTGCGCGCCACTGGCCAGCACCGTCCGTCCCCGGGCGCCGTGACGCAGACCCGTGTGGGGCCCCCTGTACATTCCCGGAGATGCCTTTGGAATCCAAATTCAGGCTTTTTTTTTTTTCCAGGCATAGTGAATTGCTGTCAAGCTTTTTAAATGGAGTTTTTAAATAGACATTTTGGCAGATTGTCTTGTTTTTTAACTACTAGCAAATAAATACCACAAGGTGCCCTCTCTGCTCTGTTGGGGACAGATACTGCAGAGGGAGGAAGTAATAGCCACACAACGTGTGTTTTCTCTCCAAGATCTTTAACAAAATGTGCGTTTTTCAGGAAATGAGGTGGAAAGGGTACAGAGGACGAGTTCTAATAAACCTATGTGCCTAAATCTGAACAAACACTCACAAAAAATAGCAAACTCAGAAAACTGGCTTGAGGAGAAATCGAACGTGGGTCTCCTTAGCTTCCTGTCTCCTATAGATAGAGATCCCTTCACATAAGGGTCCATCTAAATGTCATTCCCTGTTTGACACCTAAATTAGCAACTGTTGGAAGAAGTAAGAGGAATCCTGGGAACCAGCTGGGGAAGACGCCAGCCTCTCCCCTCCCACGCACACTCCTGTTCTCTCTCCAAGAGGAAGAAGCGACCCAGCCTGACCATATACTTTTCTCTTACAAGTCTTGACAGCACCACTATTATTTTTTCACCTTTTTCTTTCGACACCTGTTAGAAAAGAAGAGTGATTTTCATGCAAATTCTTCCTTTATCTTTAAGCAAAAGGGAGGGGATAAAAATCTGAACTGAATACAGATGCTTAAAAATATGGGTGACATTTTTACTTTACAAATGCGCCACCTTGCAGGGTTTTTAGATTTAATGCCATGTACAATATATCAAGATGTCTTTGCTGGTTACCAGACTAGCTTCTCAAAACTTTAATCAAGCAGCACTCACGGGAGTATCTTTATATTATTTTAACATAATACGAAAAACTGACAGTGGATTTTAAGCGCCAGGAAAAGCAGATGAACATTCGGCTTGAATAATTGTCTCTAAACACCCAGGCACCCCCCCCCCATAAAAATACATGGTGACGCATGACAGGATACCAAGGTTGTGTTTGTGCGACAATTTCCAGGATTCCAAATGACAGTGTACCTTCCGCCCCCGCGCCCTCCCCCCAACTCCGGGCCAGCGTTCCTTTTTATCTTTGCAGTTTTCCAGTTCTTCTGATGAGCCGGGTTTTAAAGGGCTGCAAAGCATTTCTTTCTCGCCACCATAACTAATGCAGTGACATGATTACTTAATTTCCCGGAGGAAGCGCCGCCTCAGGCTCTGCGAAAGCCCCGGGGACCCCAGCGCGGTCCCGCCCCGGCCCAGCGCTGCCCAGGTCCGGGCAGCCCCGCGGGCAGTTCGGCCTCCGCTCGGCCAGGCCTTTGTCTTCGCGCCGCAGCCTTTTTCAAGAGCCAGGAGTTCATTATTTGCGCCCTGTGTAAGTCGAACCTCTCCAAATGCCACTTGCAAATATAGGCTCTCGCTGGGAGCGGCGGCTGGCCTGGTGTCGCAGGACGGCCTCGCCTTCCAGGCGCACACTTTGTCCCCTGGCGCTGCCCCCCCACCCCCACATCTGGAAGCCGGGCCGGCCCCAGGCAGGACCCGGCCCGGAGACCCAGCGGCTCTCGCAGAGCGCGCACCACTGGCGCCGCTGAAGAAGTGAAATGACCTCTCCTGAAAATATTTATACACTTTTTTTTTTTCTCTTCACTGAAATCCTGAAAAACAGTCCATTTTTGAACCAGAATAATTTAGTCTGACAACAGATTCTTCCTCTGTTCACAGCTGTCCCAGAGGGAGGAGCTGAAATCCGAACCTCTCGGCTGTGATTGGATCCTTCCTGCAAAAGCCTGGGGAAAAAGCCCTCCCCGGCCGGGCAGGCTCAGTGCGCAAAGCAGCCGGGCGAGTGGAGAGGCGCCGCCGTCCGCCGCACCTGAGCGCGGCCCTGGCCAGCCCCGCGGCCGCGATGCTGTAGGCCCGGCCCGTCCTCCCGCCGGACCGTTATCCGCGCCCGCGCCGCCGCCCCCGCAGGCAAGATGCCGCGCTCCTTCCTGGTCAAGAAGCATTTCAACGCCTCCAAAAAGCCAAACTACAGCGAACTGGACACACACACAGGTAAAAAAAAAAAAAAAAAGCTATATCTGTGACTGTGTCTCTCTAAATCTTTAAATATACAGATTTGAGAATCTGAGCGTTGCTATTCAAGGGCTAGTACAAAAGAGCTAAACTCAGCTGCTTTTCCCTCTGAAACAGCATCCCCAAAGAGCGTTTCCATTCTTTTGATCATGTAAGAGTACATTTTAATTCAAAACTTTTTCAACTCTTAACGACTGACAAGGCCTTTTCTATTCAACTCAGGCAACTTCCTTCTCTGAAGTTTGTGTGCGCGCACGCTGTGTGTGTGCACATGAGCGGCGCAGTTCCCATAAATGTTGAATGACCGCTTTTCTCGTGGAATGCGCCTTACAAGGCAGCTTGATGCACGCATGTCTTTGTGCTCTTGGTCATAATACCAGCAAATAGCCCTCGCATACAATGGAAAACAACTTTTCTCAATGTGTAAAAACACTGTCTAGGTTAGTCCCCCTCAGTGAGGACAGTGGAGGCGCTGGCTGGCCACACTCCCTGTCTTGGGAGGCTGGGTTAGCTCTGCAAAGCTGTCAGCCTGGGTGTGCTCTGGGTTCAAGAACCCCCAGACGCCAGCGTGGACAGGAGGGTTCTACCCAAGCGTCTGTCCTTGTCAGTGAGTCTGTCTTCTTCATTAGAAAACTGTGTGTGTGTGTGTGTGTGTGTGTGTGTGTGTGTGTGTGTTTCAGTTGCTTTGCTCAATCTTCGTCTCTGTCCTTTCCTTCCTGCAGTGATCATTTCTCCCTATCTCTATGAGAGCTACCCCATGCCTGTCATCCCCCAGCCGGAGATCCTCAGCTCAGGAGCCTACAGCCCCATTACCGTGTGGACTACCACGGCTCCCTTCCACTCCCCACTGCCCAATGGCCTCTCCCCGCTCTCCGGGTACCCCTCCTCCTTGGGGAGAGTGAGTCCCCCTCCTCCATCGGACACCTCATCCAAGGACCACAGTGGCTCAGAAAGCCCCATTAGCGATGAAGAGGAAAGACTACAATCCAAGCTTTCCGACCCCCATGCCATTGAAGCTGAGAAGTTTCAGTGCAATTTATGTAATAAGAACTATTCAACGTTTTCTGGGCTGGCCAAACACAAGCAGCTGCACTGTGACGCCCAGTCTCGGAAATCCTTCAGCTGTAAGTACTGTGACAAGGAGTACGTGAGCCTGGGCGCCCTCAAGATGCACATTCGGACCCACACGTTACCTTGTGTCTGCAAGATCTGTGGAAAGGCGTTTTCCAGACCCTGGTTGCTTCAAGGGCACATCAGAACTCATACTGGTAAGAAAAAAAGAAAAAAAAAAAAAAAACAAAAAAAAAAACATGGAGCTGGGAATGTTAATCTCTGGTAGAAGGGAGCTCTGGGCTGGCTGTGGGATTTACATGTAGGGACACAGTGCTGGTGGTGATGGATGGTCCTTGATAGCTACTTCCTGACTGCTCAGAAAGTTGTGAGAGCACAAAGTGCTCCGTTTCTTGCTAACAACCTCTGCTCCAGGAACTGCAAACAGCATTTAGACTTTGGAAAGTAGATTCAGGAGGTTTGGTCTCAAAGATCAGTTAGAAAATCAGGAAAGATGTGCTTGAATGTGTGTTCTGTGGAACTGCTCCCAGTAATCAGCAAATACAAATGTTGCTATCTTAATCAATTGATTTGGTAAATAGATGAAAGGTTTTCCTATAGTTTTCTTTTAGTTACATTCTTGCTGTGATATCTATTACCCTTTAGCAAGTTGGAGAGTTGAACCAAATTGGCTGTGTGTCTTTTTTGTTTCCTTTTGGTGATGAATTTCTTATTCCTAGCACCAAATCATCCTGCAGGATGTCACGGCATTTACACTTCCTTAGTCAGAAGAGGGAAAGGGGAAAGGGGAGGTATTGGGAAATGTTGGGCAGCTCTCAACATTAGCTGCACCTGCTGAAGCAGAAAGCTTTCATAAGTGAAAGGCCTAGAACTATGTGCATTATTTCTGCCTGACTAGCAGCAGTGATGATATTCAGCGTATGATTGTTTAATGCAACATTCAAATGTACCTTAAAGGGGCACGTGTTATGATAAACATCTATCATGGGGACTTTTAATCAAGTTTTACTGCTTCTTGTTTTAGGGGGTGCAAAATGTGACTGATTTTTATTAATGTTATTTGACTTTATGTTTCCTTTGAAAACACTGACTTTCTTTTTCATCCCCCACCCTCACCCCCAGGGGAGAAGCCTTTCTCTTGCCCTCACTGCAACAGAGCATTTGCAGACAGGTCAAACCTGAGGGCTCATCTGCAGACCCATTCTGATGTAAAGAAATACCAGTGCAAAAACTGCTCCAAAACCTTCTCCAGAATGTCTCTTCTGCACAAACATGAGGAATCTGGCTGCTGTGTGGCGCACTGAGTGACGCAATCAATGTTTACTCGAACAGAATGCATTTCTTCACTCCGAAGCCAAATGACCAATTAAAGTCCAAAGGCATTTTCTCTTGTGCTTACCGACCAAATAATATGTATAGACACACACACACACACACACACACACATGCACACACCGTACATACCAGCACACCCTGAAAGCTGCAAGAGCACGGAATCCATGTGTTTAAAGTTAATCCTTTCCATGTGAACTTGAAAATTACTATCTATTTACTGACAGTTAAATTGAAAGAATAAAAGATAAGAACCTTTCTCTTCAAAGATGAAGTGAAAAGCACATTGCATCTTTTCTTGCTAAGAGAGAACGCAAAGATTTACATTGCTGCCAAATCATTTCAACTGAAAAGAACAGTATTGCTTTGTAGTAGAGTCTGCAATGGAATTTCCTCTCGGAAGAGAGTCTACCAGACGCTATCTCAGGTGCCTTATAAAGTTGTCCCAAGTTTACTTCATTCCATGTCTGATGTCTGGTTGCCATTGTTGAACTAAGGCCTTCTTCTTCTTCTTTTTTTTTTTTTTTTTTTTTTATTACCTGTAATGCTTTAAAGTATATTTTTAAGAGGGAGAGAAAAGATTGAGGAACAAGCGAATGTATTAAAAGTATTTTTTGTTTTGTTTTTGCCAATACATAGTATGTGCCTTCGGGGAGGAGGGAAAGATTAACTTTGAACATTCCTGGTGCACGCTTCATTTCTTGTTTTTTAAAAGAACTCTAAGGATTTTCTAAAATTATTAAAGATGGGAATAAGTGCAAGAGACAATTCTTAGAAATTCAGTAATGTACTTAAACCATTTTAAATGCAGTTGATAAATGCAATAATACAACACCTATTCCAAGTGCCTTTTTTTAATGAATTGTATAGTTGATGAGTCCGTGTAAATTTGTGTTTATTTTTATATGATTGAATGAATTTTGTATGAAAGTGAGATGTTGTCTATAGCTATGTCTATAAACAATCTAAAGACTTGTGAACTCAATATTTCTTTTTTAAAAAACAATTTTTCAAGGTCTTTTTTACAATAAACATTTTTGATTTAAAAATCTATTGTTTGTTTACTATTTTCAGAGACTTTACTTGTTCCACAACTAGTATCAACCCATTATACAAAGAATTATTCCTTTGGTTATTAAGAAAAAAAATAAATTATGTATTCTATGCATTTTATTATGCATTATATTATGTGTTCGATTATAAGAAAGTAACCTGCCAGTATTTTTCATTCTTAAGATAATACTGTCACATTCAGGAAAGACAGCCTATGACAGTAGTTTGTTAGCATATCATCTTAACAAAAAACACTCTTTCTGAGTGCTAAAATAGTCATTATTATTAACAGTCAAAAATACCTTTCAAAACTTTTTATTTATGTTGACTTTATTATATTAACTTTAGAAAAGCAAATTACAATTATTTATATTATCACATAGGCCACTGGAACAGTTTAAGATTTTTGAAAGAAATATTTAAGGAAATATAAAAGAAAATAGTCAAAAAACTGCATGAAAAGAACAGGAGGAAAATGGATTTACTGTGAATTACACAAGTTAGAAAATTAAACCATGCAAAAAAAAAAAAATGCCACATCTAGTGACATAAAATAAGTGATATGTTTGGCAATGGGAACAGTACTAAATAATGGAAAGTTAAAATTTCCTTTTATAGAATTTGAACAGGTTAAACAAGCCCCCACCCAAATCTAATATGTATTTGAGAGAATATAACATGACCGTAGGCAATTGTGAGGGCATCGACTGCATATGCACTCGGTCACACGTGGACATCCAGCCACCGCAGGGACTGTGAGGATGCCAAGGTCCAAATCCCAAACCCATTAGGAGGATAGTACCTGCTACTGTTCACCACTTCTCTCTGGTGGAATGAGCAGCTCTTACAGAATCTTTTTATTTTCTTGTGTTGTCCTTGTAATACAAATAAAAGCCAGAACTAGCAACTCAAAGAAATTAGTGACAGGCCCTTAGCAGATGACCAGAGATAAGAAATAAGTATCAATGCTACTCTTTTAGTGCCCATATTCCTTTATCTGTGTGTCATGTCACATTTTTAGGCAACACTGAAAAGAATAGTAATCTGTCTGAGAAAATCTTTAGACAATTAATATTCTGCTTTTAATTTTTTTGGTATCTCAGTACATATTTCTCAGAGGCAAACTTATTTGGAACAGCAATTTGTAAATGTGAAGAAATGGCTGATAGCTTGACTAGGGCATTCTAAAGTTATAAAAACACCAATTTAGCTGACTGCAAGCTTTCAAGACAGCTAACGTGTGGAAACATCTTACAAGGAGAAAATGTGAATGAGTCACGCCCTCTAAGACGGTCTGGTTGGCTCTCTGAGGAAGAAAATCTACCCCTATTTCCCTCCCCATTTGTAGGTCTATAGGCAAGCAGTTTATTGGTGTTCCAAATTTAAACATCTAACTTTCTAAAAGAAAAGATATGTTCATTAATTTAACTGCTTAACGAAAAATTAGTGGTAATGCTTTTGTAATCAACTTTGTTCTCAGCATTCTAATTTCGCTTGTGATTAAAATATTTTACTGTCATTAAGATACATGGGTATAAATTAAAGTTCATCAGATTGAGACATTCCATAAATTTGCCTTGGTAATTATCTTAGACTTTTTACAATTTCTACCAAGGTTTTGAATCGATCTACTGCTGTCCTGCAGTATGTGAAATCCCACTCAAATCTCACTGACCTTCCAGATTCACTCACTTGGAGCTTTATGGCCATTTATATGACAATGTTCATCTCATGACATCACAACCTTTTGTTGACCCTTCCTTTTCACTAGGCAGAACATCCCTAAAGCAGAAATTCCCAGCATCCAGCACTTTACCTGGAACATAGATGCCAACAGATGTTTGTTGAATAATAAATCAATTAAATATTATGAATTGGTAAAAACGAAAAAAGCTTGCTCATCTAAAATAAATTCAACATGTTCTCCCCTATTACAAAGCGTTTTTGATAGTTTCTGAAATATCCTCCAAGCACATTTACTGGGGTATCCTAACTTAGTGATGAGAGCTCCCCAGATAGATTGGATATCCTCCCAGAGTAGAGGGGAAGATACAGTGTATCCATATAGGTAAGGCCAGAGAACACTGTGAGAGCCTGAGTTTTAAAAACTATGGATTTTACCAGAGGTACATATGGACACGGGCATTCTCAGTATCCTTAATTTGTTTCATACTATTTGAGGCAGCAGGAAGAGCTCAAGCTTTTAAACCTAACAAATGTGTTCAGTGCATGACTGCCTCACCACTGTGGGCTTTATATCCTTATGCAAGTTACTTAACTGTTCTGTGCCTCAGTTTCCCAGAGTGCAAAACAGGAATAGAGTTTCAGTATCACAGATTAAGGACTCAACAGTTCCTTGCACAGATGAGGCTCATATGCCATAAAAATGAGTTCCCAATGTTATTACTAAATGCTTAAAATGTACCTGTTCTTGCTGGAACGTATTCTTCTAAGCAAAGTATTTCAAGAATGAAAGAAAAAGTATCCAATGTACTCAGCCCTACTATGAAACCAATTTATAGCTTTCATATGAAAGCTATAACCCAATTATAGCCCAAGAAT
This sequence comes from Loris lydekkerianus, assembly GCA_963574355.1. Lineage (NCBI taxonomy): Eukaryota > Metazoa > Chordata > Mammalia > Primates > Lorisidae > Loris > Loris lydekkerianus. The sequence continues at coordinate 18,755 of CAUYPK010013793.1, forward strand.
ATGGGAAAGGGGGAGAGGAAGGGGAGGGGGGGGAAGGATGGGTGGAGGGAGGGTGATTGGTGGGATCACACCTACGGTGCATCTTACAAGGATACATGTGAAATTTACTAAATGTAGAATATAAATGACTTAACACAATAACTAAGAAAATGCCGTGATGGCAATGTTAGCTAGTTTAATGAAAATATTTCAAATTATATATAAAACCAGCACATTGTGCCCCATGATTGCATTAATGCATACAGCTATGATTTAATAAAAGAAAAAAGTACCTGCTCTTGTACTAGGAAACTTACATTCATGATTTTCATCAATGGTAGCAATTTCTCTATGAAGTCTCTACACATACACACACACACACACACACATACATATATATATATTTCCAAGATAAGTATATTAAACTCAGAGAGGTTGGATAATGGGCTTAAGGTAACAAAAGTGGCAAGTTGCAAAACTGGAATCTAAACCCAGGTCTGCTGGCTCCAGGAACCTTGCTCTTTCTATGGCACCAGGGGACGGAGGAGATTCTGCTGCCCCACTCTCAGCAGGGGGATTTATGTGGGTAGGCACACGCAGAGAGCTCCTAAAATGGAAAGTGATAACGTGCCCTGAAATTGAATAGTCAACAGCATAATTAGGAACGATCATAATTCAGGAGTTACACGACGTACATACAACAATCTTCAGAACCCTTTTCCAGTTTCTCCTAGAAATCTGACTGGCTCCAGCCCCTCTGGTGTCAGCGCTCTGTCCTGATGCCTCCTCACAGCCCCCCACGCTTTGCTGGTGCCTGTGAGCCCATGTCCTTGGGTCTGTTCTCAGGCTGGACGGAGAGCAGCTGGTCTCCATCCTCGGGACATTAACACTTCATCTTCTGGAGGCCACTGCTGCTCTCCTGAACACCCACACTCCACAGCCGTCTTTTATCTTAGCCTGGAAAGTATTCCAAGCTAAACAGTCATTTCTTTCACAACAAAATGTGGACCCTCTGGTGTAATGAGGCAATTATAACTTGAAAAGTATAAGGAATTTTTTGGCTAAGATCCGTATCTGAGGAATTGTCCCTAGTTTAGATAGGGGGAATAATTTGAGCACAATTAATTTGATAATGAGCATCCAGGGAATCAAGGTTTCTCAAATAAGATGATGTTTATCACCCTGGTCTCATCAGACACAGAAGAAGAACTAAAGTGTTCCATTTACCTGAGACGGATATATATGAAGGGGAAAAAAGCTGTCAGATTTAATTTTTAGCAGTAAATGTGTATTATCTAACAACCAAAGGAGGAAGCCTATGGCTAAAGTTAGGGTTAGCCCTCAGCCCCCCAGGAAGCACTAATCATTCAGTGGAAAGCATGCATGTAAAATTCAACAAGCATGGCAACTTTTCCACTGTGGCACTGGGCCAGACCCGGGAACAATGCGAGATTAGCAGAGGAAGTAGCAGCATGTTCATGTCCGCAGACTCCAAAGGGCCTGGAAGGTATTTATAGCTCGGAGCAGGAGAGCCAGTGTACGAAATGATGGGCGTGTCGATATATTTTGTATCACTTCATCTAGTTAGGCTACTCTGGTTATCACAGCTACTTTGATCTGCTGAGCCTGTTCTCCTGATAATTTGTAGAGAAAGTTGTAAGGTCCTTTGAATAATCACTAAGTAATTTTTGTAGACAATGGCCAAAGGGAAGGCCCTGTCATTCATCCCTTTTAGCAGTAGGCATGACAAAGACAGAGATGGTGATATTCTTCAAAAGTTTATTCTGAAGCTGGAATTGATCCCCTTTCAGGTAGGGAGCAGAAGTTAACACGTTTCTTTTACTATGTAGTTAGGAGGTAGCCATAGTTGGTTCTAAGGAATAGAAAGGAAAGACCTGAGTCAAATAACATAGCAACATTTTCTCTTGCCAAAGAAAATGGATAGTAATTACACTTGTTAGTTCCAACTTCTGCTGCATATCTATCAGACGCCAAAGGTTTAACACTTTCTTGTATTATGTGATAATACATTTTTTAGAACTTTGCAGAAAGGGCAGTGACACAGGATGCCACAGAATCTCACTGAGCTGTAGGCGCTGAGGACCTGTCCACCTAGGTCTAATGAATGTCAAATCTTGCTGTGTTAGGATATTCTGACAGGTTTGTGTCGGCACACGGTGGGTGGCCTGCGGACATCCTGGCTTGATGGGTCTGGGGTGGCCTAAGAGTCTGCATTTCCAGAGGGTTCCCAGGTGATGCCTGCTGCTGGGCTTTGTACTACCTGCAAGCAGCAAGTGTCAGCCCCAGACTGGGCTCCTAACCTGTTCCTCTGTCCCCCTTTTCCATCCCAGTTCCTGATCCAGGGCAAGCCTGAGGGGCAGAGAGAGAGCAGGGTTTCTGGAAAGTGACAGCGCCGGCCTTTGCCGCTGGAGGCTGGGGAGCAGAGGACCTCACAGCACGATACCCACCGAGCCAGACTACTCTGTTTCTGGTTCTGTCCCCACTGTCCTCTAAGCCACAATCTTCCAGCTGCACTATAGTAGCATGACGGGGTTGTGCTTCAGTGTCTGATTTTCGCTCTCTTTTTCCTTGTATGTCTTCAGTCATGACCAAGCCTCACTTTCCTTTGGTGGCCCAGAAATGCACACCAGAGAGGCTGCACATGGCTCTCTGTGTGGAGCTTCTGAATGAGACTTCTTGCCAGGCCTCAAGCGCTACCTATAATTGTGTTGCAGACCATGGGAGGAGTCCCCACCCAAAAGGAGACTCCACTTTGCTGCAAATGCTGCTCACACTGTATTCCTTTATTTTATGAAGTAAGCTTATTTTAAATCACATTAATTAATACAAAATTGAGATTGCCACATCCTAAACCTACAGAATCTCCATGAAGTAAAGCATGGAGTTAAAGTAAAGGTCACCCACCGGTTGGTGCACTGGCTGGCGATGTCCTGCCCTCTCGGAGCCTTAGGCCCCTGGTTTCTCCTCTCCATCTGAGGTCGTTCCTACATGGCAGCTCTTGGGCCTCTTCTGGGATATCTGTGGTCGTCTCTGGTGACCAAGGTTTTTTCCTGCACCACTCTTCCTCCATCACCATTTAAAAAGTTTGCCATTTTGCCAAGGGGAAGTTATCTCATATACTTTTCTCTGTAGTGGTCTGATTATTGTATTAATTTCACTGACTTTTCTTAATTTACAACTTATAATATTTGTGAAAAATTGCAAGTAAGCATTCTCAGACAATTATTCTTTCTGAGTGGGTGGCCAGCATCTCTCTCTCCCTCTCTCTCCCTCTCTCTCTTTTTTTTTTTTTTTTGAGACAGAGTCTCACTTTATTGCCTTCAGTAGTGTGCTGGGGCATCACAGTTCACAGTGACCTCTAACTCTTATGCTTAAGCGATTCTCTTGACTCAGCCTCCATGTAGCTGAGAATACAGGCTCCCATCACAACGCCCGGCTTTCATTTTGTTGTATTGTCATTTTTGTTTAGCCGGCCGGGGCCAGGTTTGAACCTTCCAGCCTGGGGGTATGTGGCTGGCGCCCTAACCACTGAGCAACAGGCACTGAGCCACAAGCATCTTTACTAGGTCTTTTAACTGTTTTTATTTGTAACACCTCAGCTAATTCAGAGCATAACAAAACAATAATAGTTAACTGAATATCATTTTATTTCCTAAATGCATTATTGAATAAATATGTATGTGTAAAGTGTGCATATACAGAGAATACCAAAAACTGTGTACACATTTTAGGAAAAGAAATAACTGCATTAAAATAGTAATAATATATACTGGTAACAAAAGGTGAATACACGTTGAACAGCTCATGAAACTGCAGAAGTCCAATGTGACTCGAGTATTATGGATTTAATGTAGTTTTTTTCTTTCTTAAAGGTGCATGCACGTTTTAGGCCCCCTCTCTCCATACACACACACACAGGGCAAATTTGGTGAAGAGACTCCACATCGCTGCCAACATGCTGCTCGCCCTGTATTCTTTTGTTTTATGAAGTGAGCTTATTTTAAACCACATTTGTTGAAACAAAATTGAGATTACCACGTCCTAATCCTGCAGAATTTCCCCAAGGTAAAGCTCTGAGCAGCAGTGAAGGAAATTCAGCGGGAGTGGATTGAAGAGACCCGTGGGGAGCAGCTAACGATGTGGGCAGCGAGTGGTGAGAAGTGACAGGTGGTCCTGCAGCCTCCTGTCTGGTCCTGCCGGCTGACATCCACTGCTGCCGACTTCCTTCAGGATGTGGCTGTTGTCATCTGGCCGCTGCTCAGGAGGTCTGTCCCCACCTCGGAGCTGGCAAAGCAGTGCTGGCGGGGAGCGCCCCAGGGCAGCCGCCAGTCCTGCCCCTGCGTCCGCCCTGCCAGTCTAGGCTCCAGGGCGAACTCTAAACTAGTTGTCAGTGGGTTATACCTTTCCTGTGAAAGCCATAAATTAGTTTCATAGTAGGGTTGAAAACATTGGATACTTTTTCTTCCATTCTTGAGATACTTTGCTAAGATTATGTTCCAGCTCCATCCATGTAAACATGAAAGAAGTAAAGTCTCCATATTTCTTTAAGGCTGCATAATATTCCATGGTGTACATCTACCACCATTTATTAATCCATTCGTGGATCGATGGGCACTTGGGCTTTTTCAATGACTTAGCAATTATGAATTGGGCTGCAATAAACATTCTGGTACAAATATCATTGTTATAATGTGATTTTTGGTCTTCTGGGTATATGCCTAGTAGAGGAATTATAGGACTGAATGGCAGATCTATTTTTAGATCTCTAAGTGTTCTCCAAACATCTTTCCAAAAGGAAGAATATGGGGAAGAGGGAGAGGGAGGGGAGGGACGGGAGGGAGGGGGGAGGTTGGCGGAAGGAGGGTGATTGGTAGGATTACACCTGCAGTGCATCTTACAAAGGTATATGTGAAACTTAGTAAATGTAGAATATAATTGTCTTAACTAAGAAAATGCCAGGAAGGCTATGTCAACCAGTGTGATAGAAATGTGTCAAACTGTTTATAAAACCAGTGTATGGTGCCCCATGATCACATTAATGTACACAGCTATGATTTAATATTAATAGAAAAATAAAATAAAAAATAAACTAGTTGTAATTACAACGTATAAGTACCTGTCCACAAAGACATTCTTTTGAAAACCAGCCTGGAACAGCCTCAGTGGTCCCCCAGGAAGCATCCCTGACCAATGGCTCCCCACCCCACCCCCAGGCTCTGCCCCGCCCGGGGAGACAGACCCAGAGCCCCCGCCTGTCTGCAGGAGGAGAAGGGAGACTCCGGCTGCGGGTAGGCGGAGGAAACGCTGACCCGACCCGAGGGGTAGGGTTGCCTGGTGGCTTTTGGACGTCAGAGAGCATCAGACCCGGCCGGAGAGGCCAACACAGGACTTGCCGGGTCCCACCTGCAGTTGCGCCCGCAGCACGCTCAGGGCCTGGTGTGAGGCCTCCCCGGCTTCTGCTGAGCCCTGGAGCGCGCGCTTCGTGCACCTGCAGGCGCCTTCTGTCCTGTCCACCGCCTGCCCGCACCCCACCCCCGATCCCCGCCGGGCCCACAGTGGGAGAAGGAACTGAATGCACCCCTAGTGAAAAAAAGCAAAAAGCACACACTTTAAAAATGACCTTAAACTCTTTATCATTACCTTTTAAAAGTCTACTGCACAGAGTCTTCAAAAGAGTTTGAAATCAAGCTGGGAAGATACACCATCCAATAGGGAAGGGTGCAGGGTAAGGGCCTCCCTACACAGTGAAAAACTATTTTAAATATGAACGAGAAAGCAATCACAGCTTACACGGCTATCACGATTTCTTTAGAACATTTATTTGAAATCTGGCTTTTTTTCACATATTAAGATTTTTAAAGCAATGTCCTGAGTTTATAAGCTGAAATACATGAACTTGTTTGCTGCAATGGGACTTTTACTGGCGGGGTGAGTTCCATCAGCTGCAGACTTTTTTTCCTGAACACAGGCAGACAAGCCCCTCTTGGATTCTGCTTTTTAAATCAGAAGATGTAAAAGAATCTTTTGTGTTACTGCTTTCCTGAGGTAATGAAAAGGCAGTAAAAAGAAATTAGAAGAAAAGACTATTCTAAAATGTACCTTTCAGATTTTTACAATTTAGGAAAATCTTGACAGCTCCAGGGAGGAGCTGCCAGTGGGTGCTGGCTGGCCCCAGGGCCCGGCCTGTGCGTCTCCGGGTTCGCCAGCTCCTGCCACTGCTCATGCCAAGGATGAAATAGCCCAGGTGATTTTCCACAGAGGTGTCCTGATTGATTTCAAAAGCAGCCTCTTCCTTTTTTTCAATCTAGAAAAAAGATTAAATGAGAAAGGAGCTGCATTTTTAGCTGTCTTGCAGAAAGTGCTGTTGTCTGTCAGAATAACCGTGGGCAATAAAAATATTTATACTGTTTTTAAAAGAACTGATGGTGGCAGCCCTGTCCTAATCCAGGCAATCCTGGTCTGTCACAGACAGTAGGTAGAGCAGAGCTCTGTCGTCAGACTGACCTGGAGTCAAGCTGTCTCTTTCCCACAGGTGTGAACTATGGCTGAGTTCTGTCTCATCGCCTCTGTAGTGAAGGCGATTCCTGAACCCTGGTGAGTAGAGACAAAGGTAGATACTAGCTGAACACGGTGCCACAGACAGTGGAGCTCAATATTTTATTATTTTTTTCCTTAAAAATTTGAACCTGGTTTTCAAACTATACACACCAATACTCAGAAGAAGGCCAAAAGTACACTTTGCACCTAATGAAACATTGCTTTATTCTTGCCTATTACAAAAAGGCATTAGTCCTTTCCCACAGTGGTCTCCATCACAGCTTAACAGTAAGACCACCTACAGGATGGTCCGACCGAGTCCGGGTGATTCGAGTTCAGAGACATGGTGCGCCTTCTAGCACTGTCTCATCTAGCTTAGTGCAAACAGCTGAAAAGTTGGAATGATGCTCCTTGGATTTGCAGACCACTAAAATATACAAATATCTCTCAGTGAGTTTGACAGGATCTCTGAAAAATTTACTTCTACTAGAATGCATTTATAGAATGTATACACTATTCGGCAAGCCCACATGACTTCTGAAATCAAAAAAATAATAAATATTTATTAAAACTCAGCAGACAGAGCATTTTATATTGATCTTACTCTATGCCTACAGCTTGACTCACAAGGTTATATTCTCCCCCTATGAACTTTACCTCTTATCTGAGTTTATGTTACAGATAAAGTAATTTTAAAACCCAAAGAAAAATTCACCTAATCAAGATGATTAAAAATGATACTGCAAAAAAATAATCTTGTAGCAGAGTTGGAAAGGAAGGTTAGAACCAGGTTTTTCGATTATTTTGTACATGAATTCAGTTGCCACTGACACCCACATGTCCTTCCTGCCAAAAATCCCTCCAGTGACTAGGATCTACACCAAGGCAAGAGGTTATGAGAATTTACTGGCCCTCTTGTTGAAATGGAAACAAGGCCTTGGGTGCCGTGTGCGCTGACAGATGCCTCCAGGGGTCCTTGGCAAGGATCAGGAAGTGGAGGTTTATGTAGGTGCCAGGACACCCAAGTGGAGAAAGCCTGTGTGGCGACCTGGCCTCTGCCTGCCTCGGAGAGGTGCCTATGCACTGCACACCACTCGACCTTGCCAACCGGCATCCTCCCAAACCACTCCCGAGAGGACTGTGGGACCAAAACCCCCTTGGAGTTTAACAACTGATGCTTCCCAGAGTCCAGTGCAGCTCTTTCCTAGAACAAAACAAGTTAATGCAGTCAGGTACCAAATGTTTATTGTTTACTCGAGGAAAGAAAAAAATGTGATGTGAATCTACTAAGGTACCTTGTTTTACTCCCTTTCCTATAACATGTAAAAATTTGGCTTTCTGATTAGCCACTGCTCAGCATTACTAGCCATGGCCACTACCAAGCTGGTAGTGGGATCCAAACCCCAGCTGAATGCAGCTAACTTATTTATGGCGGGTAGTAGATAAAAGAAAAACTCAGAAAACTATATTAAAACATCAGTATTGTTTCCTGTTAACCAAAGAGCTTTTTCTATCCAATAATCACAGCTTATATTTTGTCAAGTATTAAGCAAATAAACTTCAGAAGACAGTTAAAAAAAAAAAAAAAAGGCAAAGAACTGATATTTCTGGTGTTCTTTTTATTCATTTGCTATCATAAATAACTTTTTCCTGAAAACTCTATAAGCAACTCACTAACTATATTGAATAACTTTCTTCCCCCAAAGAGTTACCGATACTCCAGTTCATAGCAAAAGAATGGGAGAATTTGTACCCAAGGATCAACAAATCCTAGAAAATGCTTATCTGGGGATCAGGTGAGATAGTCAGGCAATTCTGATCTACATGTGAAATATCTGATGTGGCTTTGGCACTAGGCTGAGTCCTCCATGAGAGAGGGAAAATCAATATGAAAAAATTTCTGACCCATTGCCCCAACTCAAAGGCAAACACAGGTCACTGGATATGCAAGCATGGCTTTGCAGTGTTTGGCTCACCCCGCTCTTTCAACCAGGATAAAAAGAGGCTGAGACGTCTCGAAAACTAGTGTTGACTTTTCATCTTTTTCTAATATAGAAGCATAAAGTAAATTAAACAAACATATTTCCTTAGCATATTGCATCAAAGCCAGTATCTATACATGTTAGACTATTACTCAAACCCACAAGCATATGAGCATACGTTGTTTCCCTGATAGACGATAATCTATTTTATTTTATGTTTTTGCATACTCTAGAAATATCCAGCATTATATTTACCTAATGAACTCTTGCACGTGCCACACCCACCCTCCTCCTATCCACCCATTTCCTACATGTTCCTACAGTCTCACTTCAATGATTGCATCCTCCAAGAAGCCCCCTGACTTTTCCAGACCTCCACAAGGGTTCCTTTGCTATATTCCTGATGCACATTGCACCTTACTTATATTGCAATTATGTGCCTGTGTACCCGTCTCCTCACTAACGGATAAATGTCTTAAGGGCAGGCGCCAAGATCACATTCTTATTTCCCAGTGTCCTGAGAAATATTCCTGGGACCTAATCGATGAACAGAAAATTCGTATTGAATAAATATCTCTTTGGTCCTACAGTAGACACGTCCTAGTTGATTGTAGGAATGACTTAACCTCCTGTTGTAGCATTTTAAATTTTATAAAGCACCTGAAAACCAAAACAGTGCCAAGGAGGGTCCATCAACGGATAACAAACTCTTGTGTCCTCCTGCAGCAAACTGTCACTTCATTAGTGCTATTGTTTCCACCTCTCCCCCACAAAAACATCAAAGGCTTGATTATTTAATAAAAAGCAAAACATCAACAAAAAGAAAGGCTATAACAAAGAGTGTCTCCACCTTGGTGTATTTCTTTCTCTCTGCCTCTCTCTTGCCGTTGCCTTTTCTTTTTCTTCCCAGCGTGTTGGGACGGAGGACACACTTGGGATTTTCCTGTGCTGTGCTGTGTGCTCCTGAGGTTTCTTGCAGGCTGCCACCCTGATTTCTTGTGGTCTTGGAAACCAGCCTTCAGACTGACTCACCCACCACTTGGTGCTCTGGGCTGTTTCAGAGTCTTTCACGGCCTTTGGTTCCACACAGAAGGCAGTTGCCTGTTTTCTGTGTCTAACTGCCGTCCGTCACCATGTCAAGGAAGAAAAATTGTGCTTTACCTCAAATTATCTTTCCTTCTGCATAGACTTACGTTGCTCTCTACATGGGCGTAGGTGAGAGAGAGACAGAGGAGGGAGGACAGGAGAGAGACTGACTTGCAGAAGCCCCACCGCTACGTCGACTCCTCAGGCTAGAAGGCTTGATGCAATGTTGGGTCTTTAGAAATCCCTCTTTGGAACATTAGAAACATCTGCAGAAACCACATTTCCATGTTGAAATAAAGATAAGTTGTCATTTCTGCGACTCATTTTGAATTTATCCCATAGCCTGATGAGAAGATTTTGCCCAAAGCAAGTTAGACAGTAGACAACTTAAAAAGAAAAAGAAAGAAAAAAGTAGCAGTTAAAAAACTGGTATTGTAGCATCCTGCTAGGTTTTCTTAACTACCCCTCCAAACAGGTGGGCCTGGACCCTGGAAGTGGGCTCCTGGTGGGCAGGAGCTACGGACAGAGTGGCCCGAGCGCGTTCACCGGTCAGCCTCACTTCTGTCCACCAAATTTAAATGATGGTGTGCACATATGCCCAATAATATATTTGGTCTGGAAGTTTAAGACGTTGCAGTGTCAAGACAGGGTCTCAGTATGGTTCTTAAGAATCACTTCTTTTTCTAATTTTACACACGATTGTTTGTCTTTTAGGGCCTGCACGTTTTTCGCAATTTTTAACGTGTTCCCTTTCTCAGGAGACGATGGGGAATGTTTGCGGAAGTCCCTCTGGATCAGCTTCGGGTCTGCAGCTCCCTCACCCTGACAGCTGCCGCTGCAGTTACTAAACTGACTAATTTGTATAAATTCAGGGACTGGGGTACCCTGCATAAGACAGCTGGGGGTGCCTAGGGAGGACAGACATAAGTCAGCAGTGTTCCCACCACCTCATGATCAGCTCCCTCTGCGATCCCACTACCAAGGAGACCTTTCCTTTGCTTATGGTTCTAATGCACTTGTGGGAAAAAAAAAAAACTCAGACATTTTTGCCTTTTGGATTCATATGTGGTTTCATTCCAAAAATACCATAAGAGAGCTGAAGAGTAGCAAAACCGGGGGAAAAATAGCTGACATTAAGATTTGGTCTTAAGCATCCACAAATATTTCTAGAATTTTTTTGGGGGGGAAGGGGAGGTGGTCAAAGAAACCTTTCTTCAGAAGAAAGCTTAGTCACTGAAGAGCCAGATCTGTAAGGAAGATGAAGCAAAGACTCTTCAGAAACAGCCTGAGTCAGGCCTCTGCTTCTCCATGTGACTCCTCCCTGGACCTCGCCCAGCAGGTTTGAAACTGCGTCCGTCTGTCTCCAAGCTGAGCTCCAGAGAGCTCAAGTCCTTTCAGACCTCCCCAGTCGGATGTCTGTGGCCTACTGGATGTCATCTCTTGTACTTGGCAGTTTAGAAATTTGGTTCAACATATTGAAAGACTCCAGGAAGAGCTTACAGTGAAGAACTCAGTCTACTTTTCCTTGGGTCTAAAGGGACAGCCCATGGAACCCTCAAGGTCCATTTATTCTATAAACTATTAATACTAGCACTTCTCCAGCCCTGAAACTAACTAACTGGGGAAGCTAGGGGTGGAAGGGAATTCTGAACCTCCACCTGATCTCTCTGGTTTATTCCTGCAGGAATAAGTGTGCTGAGTGAAGCTGGGGAGGTGAGAGGGATGAGACACTCAGCAGCCTGCAGAAGGTCAGTGGAGACCCCAAAACACAGGGACAGCATTCATGATGCACTATGTTCCAGAGATGCGTCAATCCAAGCAAACATCACCCCCTCTCCTTCTCTCTGTGTAGACATAGAATCCAAGACCCTGTCCTGACTCTTCCCACTGCCTCCCGGATTCCTCAGCAACCTGTAAAATCCCTGTCACAGAACAGCAAAGCCTGTGGACCAAACCTGGCCCCCTCTTGCAATAGACATGTTTCTCCCTGCAACCTCCACATTCCCCATCAGTCTATTTGTGGTTCTACAATGGCTTCACTCTCCTTATAAATATGGATGACTCAAATGATTTCTGAGAAATGAGTAAAAATTTTGAAAAAAGCATCTCCAGAGACTTTTACTGTATAGTTCATACAGATGGTGCTACATATATGAAATTAAACAAATTTCCTTATCCTGCCTGTCAAAATAGATTTAACAACGGTTTTGCTTTTTTTCTTCTTGTGACTTTTTTAAAAAATCTTTTTTAAGTAAGGGATGAAACGCTTTGAGTCAACAAGTAAACCTAAAATCCTGTGGCCAAGACCTCAGGCATTAGCTGTCCCATATTCTTCAACATCCTGAAATTTTCCATTCAACTTGGGTGGCGATTCCTCATTTCCCGGACTTCTGTGCAGTCTGGGACGCCACCAAGGACAGGGAGTGAGCCGACACCTGCCCGTGGGCTCTGGGCTTCGCTCCAACTGAGGCTGCAGCACAAGGCTGGGGGGCAGAAGGTCTGTGGGTGAGGGGCCCTGCCCTGGGCAAGGGGCCTCCAGGGCTGTGTTGAAGAAAAAAGGATTATGCAGCAAAGCTTTATCTCAGAGGCAGGAGGAAAAGGTTTATTTCACCTTTTCTTCTTACCACTAGGCTTCTATTTGGGGGGAAGGTAAAAGATAAATAAACATTTGATACCTTTTAAAAACTATAAATAGGCTAGCTAATTAATACCGAGTTTAATTTGAGACATATTTATTATCCTCTGAAAAAAATAATGTATGAGTCAGAGAGAAACACACTGACGTGCCAATTGCGGAGGCAAAGGAGAACGTCCTCCCTGGGGGTCTGACCTCCCTGCTGCAGCAGGTGCAGAGGGCCTTCCCAGCCCAGGCCCAGCACCCAGCCCATCTGGGAGGTGCCATTCTCGGCCTCAGTTCTATTCTGAGCAATGTGCTCAGAAATGAAGGCTGCACATACGAACACTGCCACTTACTACTTTGAAAAAATTAAAATTTGTGTTTTGGAAAGCCTGTTGCTGCCATTATTTTTATAGGATCATTATTCTTACATATGAACATTGCTCTTTCCTTTGAGGAAATTGTCAGTTATGAAATAAAATTGGCCACTTCAATAGTGATCTGTAGGAGCAGAATTGAGGAAGAATCTCCGTAACACTCCACTTTGAAAGGCAGCCCTGGGGGGAAGTGCTAATGTCGGAATGTGTCCAGCCAGCCTGATCCCGCACATGGGACCATTCTCACAAGAGGAACAAAACTCAGCTTCAGAGATAACCCTGTCACCATCATCACCAGAGTCTTTCCTGCTATCTGTGTTCTTACTTTAAGAGAACCTTTCACTAATTTCCTGGAACATTCTGCTGCCACAGTTTTCCTCAAATGCCAGAAGCTTTGAGCTCAGCCTCTGCGACGCATCTGTCACTTTCCCCAGCAACTTCCCAGAGCTGGGTCTAGGTGGTGGACCTGTTTCCACGTAACACATGTGACATGAACTAAATAATCCCCTGCAAAGCAATAATACCACCAAAAGTCAATATAATAATACAGCAACTCAATTTGTCTCTTCAAATATTTTTTTAAGGTACAGTGCACCTTTTTATTCATTTTCCATAAAAAGAGACCACCACACCCATCCCATTTTCACCATAAATTTCCCACAATATTCATCTAATATAAAAATCACATACCTTATGCTGCCTTTCATTTTTGCAATGTGCCTTTTTGTCATTATAAATACTTGAAAGATTGTTAGTCATGCTCTACCCCCATACAGATACCAAAAGATAGTGAACCTATTTTTGTATTTTATTTCACTTAATTTTGAATTACACATCTTAATGAATAAGTAGTTTAAGACCTCTTCTGACAATGGAAAAAAGAGGCAGTAAAAGTTCTAGAAGGTCAATATATTTACAAACATGAAGTGGCTCCTGACACGTCTCTGCTGAGGAGTTTGAATGTGGGCTTTGTACCAAGCAGGCTAAGGGTCCACCGCCTTCCTTTCCTAGGGGAACTTTTCTGGGAATGGAATGGGAATCCAGGGGTGGTGGCACCAGGGCATCCCCGAGATTGCCCTGCCATTAGCCACCAAGGGTCACCTGCAGAGCTTTATAACCAGAGCTCTGAGCCCCCGGATCCTGCTGAGTGGAGTCATTGGCCGGCATGTGCCACTGTGACCAGCAAGTGTAACCAATGAAATTACCATCCTGTGAGAGGGCTGTGCTCTCCCGTGGTCGGTCAGAGGCCCGGGGGAGGCCAGCTCACAAAGGATGTGTTGTGTGCCTGTGGCTTCTCTCTGGCTCCCTTTAGGAGGGCTGCCCTAGAGAGAAGGAAGCCACCCGCTGAGTTTGGTTCCAGCATTTTACATGAAATTGCCCAGATGATGTTAGAGGGTCTTTTATGATTCTCTGGAAGCCAACAACCTTGAAAATGATGAGGAATGTAGCGTTGGAGGCAGGGCTGGCTTCCAACTATCAAACATCCAACAGAGAAACCTTTACATGGAGTTGCAGCGTAACACGTTATGATGTCAATTATAAAATTAGAAAGGAACAAATAGGCATGTGTGTGTATGCGTGTACACGCACATGCACGCTCACATGTGTGTTGGTAACGTCCCCACAGAAGGTTGCTTACCCAATGCTGCAAATGATTTTCTACAAGCAAAGGAGTGACTGGAGGAAAAGGAGAGCAGTAATTTATTCCTTGTTCCTTACTTATTGCTTAATTTACTATGTATGAAAGTCATTACTTAAAACAATCCAATGAAATACATTCAAACATGACACATTTCAAGGGGGGGGAAACACCACTAGAAACAAAAAGCAGTGCTGGGTCGGTATTAACGTTTGCAATGACGACGACATTGAAATTCTAAAAGAGAAATGTTGTGTTCATGCTCATTTGTGTATAACCCAGACCCACTAGGCCATAAACCATTCTTGTATACCACATCCAGTTAGAGTCTAGAGCTTCATGGGATACGTCATAGCAAATCATTGTTAAATAACTCCTGTGTCCAGAGTTGGAACTGGAAGTCCTGCTGTTCATTAAGTCTTCCACCCTGCTCTGTAAAATGGGACGCAGTCAAGCAATTCTGCAGAAAATGTTGACTGCCATGATTCAAGGAAGACACTGCCTCTAAATCTAAAAACAATGGGTGGCTATCTTCACAAGGAACCCAAGTCGGGGGAGAATATGCCACTGTTTCACTTTGCTATTCATTATCCTCTAAATAAGAATTTGCTTGGAAAGAAAGTGAAATTCAATGCTGAAATAAAGTTTAATAGTCTGTGATTATGAAATATCAATTGAGTAGTCCAGTATTTTAAAAAAGAAAGTGTTTGTTGACCTCTAGGACCTGTGAGTTCTGCAACATTTTAAATATATTTAACTTTTGATTATAATCTAAAATCGTATTTTCCAGCTATAATAACTTCTCTTTTATAGTGAAAGATATATTTATAGCACAAAATTTCATTTCTTAAGTAAATTACTCTCAAATTAGTTTTTTAGGTAATTAGGTTTCTAGCCTCTGAAGGACTACAAACTATGGACTATTCAACACTCAACATTTTTCTTTTAAAAAAGGAAAAGCTTGAATAATATTCAAGTTTTGAAAGAAGTATGACTTTAACTATGTAAAATGTATTCACAGAAAAAAATAACTGAAAAGAAATATAATAAAAAGCTAACATTGTATCTCTCCAAAGGAAATTTATTTTATTCTATATACTTTCATTTTCACTTTGTAAACTATGCACAATTTACTTTCATCCTAGAAAAAGATAAAGTTAAAAAAAACATTAATTGTATGGGGACACCATTAAAAACATGACATTCTGAATGTGCCAATATAGTTACCAAGCAAAAATCTAAAAATACTTTCCACTAACGTGAAACATTTTTTAAAAATAAGTATTTTTAGAGCACGTTTCTGAAGTTCTATAATTTATACTTCCCTATAACCGAATATAGATCTAAATTTTTTTTGTGTTGGAGCATGTTCAAAGAATTCACATTGGATTATTTAGAAAACAACATAACAAAACACAGCCTCCAATACATTTTGAATACACTAAAAGCCAGGGCTGTTGCACCTTTTTTTTTCATTCTGCCACAAATTGGAGGAGAATGTTGTCTTGGGTCACACATTAAATACACAAATCCTAATAATAGCTGCATACTTTTTATGATATCCAGCACCACAGATAAGCTAAATAGACTTCAAAATCAGCATTCGGCCCATGGACTACAGGTTGGACACCCCTACAAGCCATGGCTGAAGGCTGATCTTCCTGTTGTATGGGACACACTTCATAGTAACTAGAGCAGGGAAGAGAGGTGGGGGAGAGCAGGCGGGGAGCGTACAAAAAGCAGGGCATATTTCTGAAAATTGTTGGAGCTGTGTCTTGAGAAAATCAGGATCATTTTCCATTTTCTCTACTTTTTTGTGTGTTTGAAAATTTTCTTAGTAAGGATATAAAAAATAAAATCACAAAACCAAACTAACCACTCCATTGATACTATTGTCCACCCATCAGAATGGCTTAAAGAACAAACGACCAATTACAACAACTGTGGGCAGGTCACAGAGCCCTAAGCACACACACAATCTGCCTCGGAGATGATCCACGTGAAGCTTACGTTTTTTACGTTTTACTTGGGGACAGGATAAAAACTTTATAGGTTTATTCCCTATTCTAAAGCTTAAATCTTTGTCTGCCTTGCAAACATTCATGTTTAAATCATTTATGTGGAGATTATATTTGGAGGGGGGGGTGGCCATACAAAATACGTATCCTTCTATCCCTTCTAGAGACTATTAACTCAGCTTGGACCACACATGACCTGCCCTAGCCCAGCACTTGCTGGTGAGCATGCATCATTGATGTAATTGTCACTTTAACGGCATACACCCCTGATTTTATTATCACCGCATATGCACCAGAGATCTCTGTATTAACAGGCTGTGTAGAGCTTTCGGACATTAGAAGAGCACCATACGGCTCAGTGCTAAGACAATGAAAGATTTCGTACGTTTTAGTCTACTTAGAATGTAATTTAGTCACATGTCATTTGCAAGACTCACTTTCTGTTTAAAGAATGTTGCCTGAGAAATAAATGAGATGGGAATCCAACGCTATGTTACCACAACTCTATGGGTCTGGTGTAATTGCAGTGTACTGTGACCCTTCCAGACAGGACCACCTATACGGTGCTACCATGTTAAAATGTTTATAGCAATCATCTAAGTCTAAAATTTTACACATAGGTTATATTTTCATAATTTAAAAATATATTCATAAAATATTCAAATGTTACCTTTTAAAATTACGTTTAAAAAAACCCAGAAAAGGGAAAGCACACACAGAGACAGAGGTAGGATGAGGGTGGGGTGGGATCGGGAACCGTCAGACCGACAGACCCAGAGAGCTGCAGGGCACAGTGAGCAGAGTGAAAACCTGACACGGCCGCTGCCTGCATCAAAACCCAGGACACTGCCAGGAGCCCCGAAGCCAATCACTGTGACCTCCCTTTGCCTTAAAAGTAACCACAATCCCAACTTACAACACCAGTTTAAGTGGCCTTTTTTTTTTTTTTTCGAGAGAGAGAGAGAGAGAGAAAGAGACAGTCTCACTTTATCGCCCTCTGTAGAGTGCTGTAACGTCACAGCTCACAGCAACCTCCAGCTCTTGGGCTTAGGCGATTCTCTTGCCTCAGCCTCCCAAGCAGCTGGGACTACAGGCACCTGCCACAACTCCCGGCTATTTTTTTGTTGCAGTTTGGCCAGGGCCAAGTTCGAACTTGCCACCCTCGGTTTATGGAGCTGGCGCCCTACCCATTTAGCTGCCGCACTAAATGGCCTTCTTTTTAAGTTAGTATAAATAGAATCATATTGTATGTATTCTCTTGGTTTGGCATCTCGATGTCAACATTAAGTTTGTGACTCACCCTACTGCTGGCATGGCTGTCTTTCACCCCATTTCAGTGCCATTTAGATCTCTTTGCAGGCTCACACCTCAAACAGCCATCCATTTTGCTATAATACATATTTGAATAAATTCCAATAAGGACCTATCATGAATAATGTCAATCTCAATATTCTTCAGCCCCTCAGAGCTCACGTGAAGGAGTGCATTTCTTCAGGGTGTGTATGCCAGAAAGGGAATTGTCTGTGTTTTTGTAGATAATGCAAAACCCTGCTTCCCCGTGGTCCCTATTAAAAGAAAGATGTTGAGCAACCATGGCTGGCAGACTTGCATGCACCAGAAACCTAATTTGAAAATAATTTACTTCAGAAAAACTAATTGGAGAGTACTTTATGTATTTCTGAGTACTTGATGAATATATATTTTTCCATTAAAATTTGTCCTTGTAAAAGAGTAGTTTTTAAAACTGAATTTTCTCCTTTCTCAGTGTGAACATAATTAAGTTTTCTGCTGGACTCTGAAGTCCCCGGGAGTTTTCTCATAGGGGAAGTGATGTCTTACGGCCAGCTTTCTTTTCTAAGTCTTCAGAGAAATACACGAAACCACATTGCTATTAGATGTGACTCCGGTCAAGCAACTATATTTAAATTCACATATTCAAATGATTGCTGTTCCTTTAAATTGGCCGTTTTGGGGCACTTAGGCATTTGCACAGTGGGGAGAGCATCAATTAGATGATGATGCAACAGTCCTCCCTGGGAAAGGCAGGTACGCTGAGCACCCCCTGCCAAGTCTTCACCCTCCACACACCTTCCATGCTGTCTCCCCACGATCTCCTGAGAAGCAAAGCTAATTTCGTCACTCCATGGAGCAAAACCTTTCAATAGCTTCCCTTTCATCCAGGTCCAACTCTGAGTAACTTGCCCGGCCTGTAAAGCCGCTACAGAGTGTCTCTGGCAGACATCCCCAAGATTACTTGTATTTAATATTGCTGCACAAAATGCAACATGCCTGTCACTCTTCTAAGTGACTTAAAAAGATTAACTCCCTTGACCTCCGTGTTGGCCTCTGAAATGAGCACCATTACTTACTTCCCCATTTCCACAGATGAGGTCCTTGAAGTCCATGGAGGAAAATGCCTTCCTGGAGCCCCACAGTGACATGGCACACCCATCCCTGTCCCTGAGTTTATGTGACTCTGCCGGGGGGTTGTGACTGCCAGCTGGTCCCAGGGCTCTTGCCGCCTGCTCCAGCGCTGCAGTGCAGGGTGCATCACCCCTTCCGACTGTCCCCTGCTCCACCCATGCAGGTGCTGGTGCAGACCTGATTCCTCCCTAGGGTGTGGTTTTTTCATCTTGGAACCGCTTTGGGCCACCACTGTGATTCCTACTTACCTCACGTTTAACTTGCATATTTTATTGAAATTATTCTCCCACAACTGCCTAGTCTACTGACAGATAAAGTGAAATCTTATGCATTATTTTTATCTCAGGGTCTTGCGTTGTATTTGGGTCACATTGCCAGCAATTCAACAAATATTTGCCGATTGATTTGAAGGAAAGAGGGAGAGAGAGGAGAAGGAAGTGGGGTCACAGCCGAGAGGGTGGGGATCCCAGCTTTAACACACGTTCACTAAACAAATAACTGAATCTCCCTGAAACTTGGTTTCCCGGTTTGTATTGTAAGCATAAAAGTGTCTATTTTGCCAAATTATTGTAAGAATTAGAGACATATGTGAAGTGACTTACACTAAAGTGTTTATTGTTATCATCACTACTGCTATTTTTCAATGATATTATAACATTTTATTATCCTGGTGTTCAGTATTTCAGATGATGTAGAGTTGACTTCACCTTCAGGAAGGATTTTGGTTGTTCTAGTCCATGGCTTCTGGGAAGAGAAAATTAGAGTAACAACCTGCAAACAGGATGGCAGATAAGGTCCTTCAAATACATAATCAAGTCTTTTGCAGAAATATGTGCCCTGGAGTTGGAAACTGAGCACTTGTGGAGGTTGCTCTACATTGCAGGAGACCCGAGTTGCAGTGCTCTTCTGGGAGATCCATAACCCAAACCTCACAGCTCACATTGAGAGGGCCTGCCACGTGACACTGTGTGTGACCTGGAGTGCACAACTTGTCCCTCTTTGTCAAGCCCCAAGAAACTCCGGGGTGCCAACTATCTATAAGCACCCCAGATCTGAGTGTGCTCATCCTGGGAGCTCCATTCTTATAAAATGAAGGAGTCACCAGCCCATGAAACACACAACCTGTCATGATATACTTAGTCACGCTGTCCAGATCTGTGAGCTTCACTGGCATCCTCTCTTCACACTGAAATTTCTATATGGCTGCAAACCGGTGGAAGGATAGCACTGCCGTGGAACGCACTGCCAGCTTCAGTGGGCCCACTGTCCAGGGGTGTGAGCACAGCCCACCTCCTCCACAGCTTCATGTACTAGTGTATTTCCACCTTTGTGTGACACATGCTCCCAGGAAAAGCTCTGATACATTTCACCTCCCCAGAAGGGTTTGTGCCCCATCTCTGGTGGGGGGACCTCTGTGCAGGACAGCTGCTGTGTTGAGTTCCTGCTGTGGTAGCTCCTTCCCCAGTTTTGAAAACAAATGACTAAAGCTAATGTACATCAAAAAAACTACAAGGTTAGTTATTAATATTACCACAGGGCCAAGGCTGGGTGAGGTGGTTCATGCCTGTAATCCTAGCATTCCAGGAGGCCAAGGCAGGTGGATCACCTGCACTCACAAGTTCAAGACCAGCCTGAGCCAGAGCAAGAATTTGTCTCTAAAAGTAGCCAGGCATTGTAGAGGGCACCTGTAGTCCCAGCTACTCCGGAGGCTGTGGGAAGAGGATTGCTTATGCCCAAGAGTTTGAATTTGCTGTGAGCTGTGACACTACGGCACTCCCCGAGGGCGACAAAGTAAGACTCTGTCTCAAAAAAAAAAAAAAAAAAAATTACTGCAGGACTTCTGAGAGCTTCTTTCAATCATTGGCCATGAGTATGAAAAGGCAATTTTGTAGAAGACATAGGCCTGTTACTCGCAGCATAAATGTTGCAGAGTAACGATAAATGAAGCACTATTTTTTAGGGACTTTGAAATTGACAAGTTTGTGCCAGTGACAACTACTAGGCGCAGAAATTATAGATCCTGATGGTTGCTCAATGAACTATGCTTGAATTAGAAAAATAACGTAGAACCTCCACAGCTAAGCGCCTGCCTAAACTGACCACTTCCTTAAGTTGGCCTAATGCTCATAGACTGGACATAACCACACGCACCTTATCTGTGCAGGAGGTCTAGTTCCTTTCTAGTTCCTTAAGACTACCACTCCCATATACTGACCGGTTGGTTACAGCCCTTGGATGGTCAACTTTCAGAGGGTCTACTGTAGTCACTATTTAATGGGTATTTATTTCATAAAGTTCTTTTTTATTGTTCAGTATCCAATGGGCTATTCCTCTCCAAATTGGTTTTGAACTGGAGAACAAAGCCACATCAGAGGCTGGGCACAGTGGCTCACACCTGTAATCCCAGCACTCTGGGAGGTCGATGAAGGTAGATCGCCTGAGCTCATGAGTTCAAGACCAGCCTGAGGTGGAGTGAGACCCCCTGTCTCTAAAAATAGCCGGGTGTTTTGGTGGGTCCCTGCTACTCAGGTGGCTGCGGGAAGAGAATCACTGAAGCCCAAGAGTTTGAGGTTGCTATGAGCTATGACACAACGACATTCTACTGGGGGTGACGAAGCTAGAGGGATATGGAGAGGCAGGATGCAGAGCTGGTGGGGCAGGAGGTGTAGGGACAGGGGCTGGGAGCACAGGGACCCACCCAGAGCCCTGGGCACAGCAATGCTAAGGGGAGCCTTGAGTGGAGAGCGCCAAGGACAGAGACTGCTCATCCTGAGCAAAAGCTCCCAGCAGGAGAGGAGACTCAGGGGACCACCTGAGAAGACTATATGGCAGCAGAGGTCACACTGTGACTGTGATGGAAGGGCCCAGAGGCAAGAGGGGAACCGAGTCAGTCAGAAGAGCCCCAAAGTCCAGGGAAGCATTTGCCCCAAGGACCATGGAATGGCTGGACCTCTTGCATCCTCAGCAACAGGCTGAAAGCAGACATTCGGGTTCACCCAGAATCTGAGCTCTGCTTCTGGACATTGATAACTGTCCTAACCACATCGACAGTTGTCCCAAGCATTAGTCAATGAGAATGCTGAAGAGGGTGGGGAAGTGCATATTCTTTGTAGTTAGCTCTTGGTTTGAAATTCAGAAGTGCACTTGTAAGGGAAGGTAGAGAGAGAGAGAATGTTCTGTTATCCACAGGAGCTTGTCGTGGTCTAAAGGGTCACCGTGAAGGCTGAATTGGCACACGTGGAAACATTCCTAGGAGGGAAAACACAGAGTTAGGTTCCTGAGAGTCTGTGATTACAGCTTTGTTGTCAACTGATCAATAGGTAACCTTGTTTTATGTGTATTTCTGTTTAAAGACGCCTTGTTTAATGTATGGTTCACTTTTTGACCCTGAACTCAGCCGCAGTGCATGACTGGCTCCTGAACAGAGCTGCTCTGGCATCTGTGTTTCCCTATGCAGCATTGTTCCTGGGTTCTATTTTAAGCATTGAAGTCTCCCCCAAGAACACAAGAATGTGTGAATGTGGCACTGTGAGCAAGACACCTGCTCACAACACAAGTGAGGAAGCAGCAGGCAGAGGACGTCCTCCTGGGGCCGCCTGGGGAGTAATGTTCTGGTTGCATCAAGACTCACTGCTCAGTGACTGTCCCCCAGATGACCAAGAAAGTGCCTTGAGTATTGATTTGGGGACACAAATAGATGTTTAGAATATAGACCAATTCACAAACACAGGACTTCTGAATAATGTGATTCCGCCACACACATCAGACTCCCGTGGAAACCATAGACTTTAGATAAGCATAGTCCCCTCTGCGAGGAGCCTGCTTTTGTCTCTAGTCTCTTCCTTCTAACTGAAAGTCTGTTCCTCACTGAGACTCTATCCTGGCAAAACTTTGGTAGCCAAACCTGCTTTGCGTGACTTATTTTTTGTATACACACTACCCCCAGCACACCTTTTCTGACTCTTGTTTTCAAAGGGATGAAGCAACAAAGTGGATAGTTTGCTTGGAATGTGGTTGTCGCAAGTGAAGAATTTAGCTGCTTCCTCCTGATTTGCCCATTTTCCTCCTCATCTTACCACCTAGATGACAGACTAGGAGGAAAATGGGCAAATCACTCTTATTTATTTTCCTGTAAGTACCTAGTATTGGTTTGAGCCCTCAAAAGATAACTGATGAACACAAGCACACCTAGTTTTATTGCACTTTGCTCCGTGGTGCTTTGAAGATACTTTGTCTTTTGCAAATTGAAGGCCTGTAGTAACCCAGTGTTGAATGTGTGCCTGGGCACCATCATTGTTCCAGCAGCACGTGCTCACTCCATGTCTGTCTCCCACTTTGGCAATTAATTTCTGCAATATGGGAAATGTTTTCATTGTTATTACATCTGTATGGTCATCTGTGATTACTGATACTTGATATTACTGCCATATTGTTTTGAGATGCCACAAATCATATCATAACCATAAAGTCTGCAAACTTCCCCAGTGCAGTATATGTTCTGATCACTCCCCAACTCGCTACTCTCATGAAGCTCCCTCCTCTCAGGCCTCCCTTCCCTGAGACACATTGTTGAAATGAGGCCAATTAATAACCCAACGGTGGCCTCCACATGCTGAAGTGAAAGGAAGACTCACACATCTCTTACCTTAAATCAAACTCCAGAAATGATTAAGCTTAGAGAGGAAGGTGTGTTGAAAGGCGGGAGAGCACCTTTTTCTTGTCACCGCAATGAGGGCCTATTCATTCATTATCTATGGCAAATGTATCTTTCTCTGTACACCTGTATCTTGTTTTTGCTCTATAAACCTATCTTTCTCTTCATCAACAAATGTTGCTTCATGCTAATAATAATAAAATAGCCAGCTGAAAGTCAGGCCTCTTCTACCAGTTAGCCAAGTTGTGAATGCAAAGGAAAAGTTCTTAAAAGAAATTGAAAGAGCTACTGCAGTGAATATAGGAATGATAAGAAAGTGAAGCAGCCTTGTTGCTGATGTGGAGAACATTTGAGTGATCTGGACGGAAGATCAGACCAGCCACAACTCTCCCTCAAGCAAACTGAGTCTCTTCAATTCTATGAAGAATGGAAGGTGAGGAAGCTGCAGAAGGGAAGTTTGAAGCTACTAGAGGTTGGTTCATGAGGTTTAAGGAACAAGCTGTCTCTAGAATATTAAAGGGCCAGGTGAAGGAGCAGGAGCTGATGGAGAAGCTGCAGCAAGTTATCTAGAAAATATAACTAAAGTGATTGAAAGTGGTTACACTGAACTACAAATTTTCAGGGCAGATGAATCAGCCTTACCTGAAAGAAGAGGATATCTAGGCCTTCTACTGCTGCAAAAGAGAAAATGCCTGACTCAAAGTTTCAAAGGACAGGCTGACTCTTGTTAGGGGCTAATACAGCTGGCGACTTTCAGTTGAAACCGGTGCTCACTTACCATTGTGACATTCCTAGGCCCTTAAGAATTCTGCTCAATCTACTCCACCTGTGCTGTAAAAATGGAAGAGCAAACCCTGATGATAGCCCTGTTTATAGTGAGGCTTACTGAAAAGCTCACTATTGAGAGCAACTGCTCAGAAAGAAAGATTCTTTTCAAAAAATTGCTGCTTATTGGCAATGTACCTGGTCACCCAAGAATGCTGGTGGAGATGTACAGGGGCTAGCAGATTTATGTTATTTCCATACCTGCCAACACAACACTGTATATTTCATGAAATCAGGAGTAATTTCAACTTTCAAGTCTTATTGTTCATAAAATACATTTTGTAAGGTGCAAGCTGCCATAAATAGTCATTCCTCTGATGGATCTGGGCAAAGTAAATTGAAAACCTTCTGAAAAGTCAACACCATTCCAGATGCCTTCAAAGCATTCATGATTCATGAGAGGAGGTCAAAATACATTACCAGCAGTATGAGAGAAGTTGATTGCAAGTCTCCTGGATAACTTTGTGGGAAGGAACTGCAGATGAATGGAGGTTGAAGAAGCAACTGAGTTGTTGCAAACTCAGTATCAAACTCGAGTGAGTTAAGAGCTGCTTCTTGTGAATGAGCAAATGCAGTCTACTCCTGGTGATGACCCTGTGGACATTGTTGAGATGACAACAAAGGATTTAGATATTACTAAATGCCTCAAGGAACTCAAAAATAGACCTTACATTTGATCCCACAATCCCATTACCAGGTATCTCCCCAGAAGAACAAAAATCATTTTATCACAAGGACATTTGCATTAGATTGTTTATTGCAGGTCAATTTACAATCTCCAAGATATGGAAACAATCCAAGTGCCCATCAACCCATGAACGGATTATCAAACCGTGGTATGTGTACACCATGGAATACTATTCAGCCATAAAAAGACGGAGACTTTGTATCTTTTGTATTTACCTGGACAGAGTCAGAGAACAGTCTCTTTAGTAATGTATCACAAGAACGGAAAAGCAAGTATTCAATGTGCCCAATACACATATGAAGCTAGTAGGGGAACTAATTCACAACCACATAAGAGAAAACCTCAACTTAATTCAAGTTGGGGGCAGGGGCGTTGGTGGGCTCCCACGTACTGGGCACAATGTGGGGGTATATGGCAAACCTTCTGGGTGCAGGACACAACTGCAACAGGCACCTTACCTAACAAATGCAAACACCGTGACGTAATTGTTTACATCCTCACATTAATCTGGAAAAGAAAGATAGTATTGAAGTAGATAATAAAATAGTAGTAGGGTTTGAGGGGACTGAGTCCAACTTTGAAAGAAGTTCTACTGTGGATAAAACCCAGAGCAGTGAAAATGCGACAAAGAAATCTTTTAATCAAAGGAAAAAAATCAATGTAACAAACTTTATTGTTGTCTTATTTTAAGAAATCACCACAGCCAGCTCAACCTTCTGCAACCACAGCAGCCATCCACACCAAGGCACACGTCTCCCCTAGCAAAAACGTTACCACTCACTGAAGCCACAGGTTATTGTTATTTTTTTTTTTATCAGTTAAGTATTTTAACTAAGGTATGTACATTGAGTTTTTAGACACAAGGCTATTGCAAAACTTAACAGTCTAGGCATAAACAACTTTTATATACACTGAGAAACCCCAAAATTTGTGACTCGTTTTATTGCTACTTTCATTTATTGTACTTTCCTTGAACCAAACCCAAAAGATCTCTGATACATATCTGGGTTTAGGTTTAAGGAGTAAGAAAAAAGGGATATGATATGTAAGAAAAATGTATTTGTATCAGCAACACAAAGCAAGGTAGAGGCACAGAATGGACCATGAAGATTGGAAGATGGGCCAAAATGAGAGAAAAGGAGACAGAAAATGAGAAACAGAAAGTAAGAAAGGAAAGGGGCTTCACTCATAACCACCGATTTTCAGTATATTCTTAGAAACAGTTTTGCTTTGGTCTTCATCTAGAATATGCCTCAAGGAACTCACTAAAAGCACACCATAGCAACAAAGATGATTCTGGTTACACACTAAGAGTTCCATATAGATTTAATGTGAACAGACAACAGACTGGTCATTCTCAGAGTTGTAATACTAATAGTTTTCTGTCAGGCAGGGTAAGTATGCAAAAGCAATCTATACAGAAAGACCCGAGGGCAATGCCAATGTCTTTGCATCTTTTTCTTCCAATTTTCCAATGGCTAGGACACAGCTCCTTAGCCTCTGTGACCTGTCCATCGTGTAATGCTCCTTCAACCACAGGTTCTGGTCAAAACAGCCTACATCTTGCCTGGACTCACACGGATCCACACTGGAATCCCTCCTCTCAGTGGGAAGAACCCCAAGGTCAAATTGTAACAAACCCGCACAATGGGAAATACTCCTGTGTCTTTGGGAAATACAATTTATCATGACTATTTTGGAGAAAGACAGTATCTCAAGTAAAAAGCAATGATCAGTGGTGTCAAATGTTGCTCTTAGCCTTTTAAGATGAGAGTTGGTTGTTTCAATTGGAGTGGGCCGAAGAGGACAGGGTGGGGGGGAGACTGAAATCAGTAAATATAGACAGTTGTGCCAAGGGCTTGTCTTTAAAGGAGAACAGAAAAACAGGGCTGGACATGAAAGGTAAGGGAGCTCGAGGAAGGCTTTGCTCTTGATTTTCTTTTTTAAGATGGGAGATATTGCAACGTGCATCTGATGGATTTAACCTACAGTAGTAGTGAGAGAATGTTTGATGATATAGGAGAAAGAGGAGGTAAGTTCTGGAATTATTTTGTGGAGTGCACAGGAAGGGCCAGGCTATAGTGCACAGAGCAAGGGCTGTTGACACACAGGCATGTCCTTCCACAGGAACAGAGGCCAGGGAGGGCATCTGGACGGGTGTGCAGAGATACAGGCAGACACAGAGTGGGGCCCATGCACACGCTCCCTTCTCAGTGAAACAGAAAATGCGGTCAATGAGGTACTACAACTAAGGAGTTCAAGGTATAAAATATCTATCTAGAGAAATGAAGCATTAACTTCTAGGCACTTATGTTCAGTAATCTTTCTGCTGATCTGGAACAGGCACGTGGGATGCAAAGTTGGAAATACCCAGGCTCAGGGTCTAGTCCCAAGAGTACAAAGATAAGAAAGAAAACCCAGAGGGTGACAGAAGATAAACAGGGGAATTGTAATGTAATTGTAATGACGGCATACAGAATTTGACTGGTTATGGGGGGAGGTGAGGACATTGGGAAGGAGGGTTAACGTCATAGACTCTATAGATTTTAGATCCCGGTGTGGTCAGAGAATAGTCAGAATGGGTATTCTCAGAGCACAAGTACTAGGAAGGGTGAACATAGGGATGGAGGCAAGATGCTGGACATCAAGGTACGGGAGACGCTGACAACATCTGGGTCCAGATGATGGGCACCAGTGGAGACGTGGAGTGGAAGACAAGATTCAGGGAGTCACAGTCCACAATGTCTGAGGCATCATCCATGTGGACTCTGAAACTGCCAGTAACGATGCTGACTGCTGTGGTGTTAGAAGGAATACCAGTAAGCAGGGGGTAGAATCTTCAAGAAATACGGCTGTATGGCTAGAAGGCCTATAGATTATTGAAGTCAGGATTGGATAGGAAATAGAATGATTTTACTGTAAAGTTCAAAGATTGAGGCTTTGAGAAGGTAGCAGGGACAATAATCTGGAAGTGCCGATGAGGACAGGGTAAGTAGTTAACGTTTCCTATGCATGTGCAGACTGTCCCTCCCGTCCAGTTCTTGGAGACCCACCGTGTGCACTGCCCTTCCACTGGCCTTGCCCACAGCTCTTGCACAACTGCTTCTGAAAATGACCAAAGCTGTCAGAATGTCCTCACTCCTGAGAGCCTCAGTACCTGCTACTCAATGGGAGTAAGAATGCTTACCCGTGCAGGGCACGCTGGTGAATTGTTGGATTCAGCCATCATTGTGACTGGGCTCTCCTGGAGTTGGGCACTGATTGAAGCACAGTGATGTGGCAGTTAAAAGACAAGTGACATTGCTACACTTATGGAACTTGCATCCTACTTTTAGAAGCCATACAGTAGAAATATAAAAACAAGAGATCCAGATGGTAAAGGTAAGTGCCAGAAAGAAACAGTATAAGGAACGGGGATGGAGGGCAGCACGGGGAGTGGACCTGCATGGAATTGTCAGGGAAGGGCTTTCCCGGGGGGCAATGCTTTTCTATTAAGCTAAAATCCAGTAGACGTTAAATGGACTAAAGCTATGTTGGTGCTATTACTGATACGTCCTCAGTTACTTAGCTGGATGGGGTTTAATAGACTTTTAATTTATATCAAAAGTGAACATAGTATGATTGGCCTCCTTTCACGCACATACCCATTACGTATATATAAAACAATATGGAAAAGCCCCCTTTCTGCAGCATTACACCTAAAGATCTGTTAATAAAAGCTTGAGTTTGGTTGGTCACACCTCACCTCCCTCTCATTAAGAGCAGCAGGTGGTATCAGGACTCCCTCATGTTCTTAGACCGTGTGAGTCCGACGTGAGGTGGTGCAGACAGCACCGAGGGCCTGCGCAGTAGCAGGTGCTGACAGAGGAGGCAGACCTGGAGCGCTCCCAGCAATGTCCTCGCCTGCCCCATAGCCAGCCAAAGTCTGTTGCCCATCCCTGTCATTCCCCCTCCTGGTCCTTCATCTCCGTCTTCCCACCTTTACAGCTGGGCCTTGAGCCAGTTATTTCCAACACCTGCAGGGTGCACACGATGTGCGCCCTCTGCCACCACACCAGTGTCCTCCTTCCCTCTGCTTCTCCTCCTGAAGAGAGAGATGTGTGCGCTGGTAGGTTCCCATGCAGAGGGGACTTCCCTTGGGATCAGCAGCCCTCAACCTAAACAGGATGGTTGACTGGTAGCCATCAGGGCAGGCAGGAGCCAGGTGAAGGTGTCCGCTGCATGTGTCACAGCATCATGTAATTACAAGACAGAGCATATATCTCTCGTGTTCTTACTAAGCTTTAAATGGCTTGGAGTTGCTCAATTCAACCTGTGACCCTCTCCAGTCACTAGACAAAGTGCAGGTTGGAAGTCCCTGTCTCCTTTGTATCTTCAGCCCAACACTTGCCCACAAACTATCCCAACCTTGGTGTGCCTGGACTTTTCCTCGTGTGGTTGGAGCTCGGTCTGCCATGGCTTATAGGATCTCCCCTCCACTGGCGCCTTCTTCACCCACATGCAGACAGTGGAGCAAATGGCTTCCCCATGCCACACTCACACTCAACTGTGGACTGGACGGAATTGCAAAACCTTCCAGAATCGAGAATATTGCATGGCTTACTGAATGAATGGCATCACAGTGGTACATTGGAATAACCACTGTCTAAAGCAAAACAGGATTCACAGAACTCAGTACACAGGGACTTCTGGCTGTTCCAAGGTAGAATAGTCCAGTTGCTACTAGGTCCTCCCTATTAGAGTTAAAAATCCCTGGGCACAATACATAAGCAGCATCTGAAGCCTCTGAGAAGTGGAAAGAGGAAGGAAGGGAGCCCGGGGCCTTGGGACTGGAGGCCCAATGTGGCAGTAAGTCCTGGGTTTCCTGTAGGTGTCTCCTGCCTCCTGGCAGCATGCTGTAGAAGCCTCCAGTCCAGGACCTTCAATAGCACAGACAGAAAGAACTGCAAGAAAAGCTCGTTCCTCTGGGCCAAAGAACTGAGAAAAGCAAAGCACCGCCTAACAGCAGAAGACCCTCTCAGAGCAGCAGCTCCTCTGCTCTACCCCCACCCCAAGAAGGCCTCACTCCCCCTCTGCTCCCTCCCCTCCCCTGAGCCTTCTCAGCCTCCAGAAAGAGGATCTGAACTTCCACAGCCTCCTACGCCCCATTGTACTCTGATTCCCATTGTGGTAGAGTCAGGGGACTGCACAGGGAGCGACCCTTCCACTGCCCACCTGAGCCATGTGACAGGGCTTCTCTCACCATGCAGCACCTAGGCATCTGCTGAGTTGCAGAGAGGCAGGCGAGGCCGGGACTGGCATCCACACCAGCCTCCTTCCCACATACTCCTTCCCCACCCCCAGCAAGCCCCAGCAGGGATCAGTGCACCCCAGGGGCACCAGACCACCAAGTGGACCAAAATAATGTTTTAAAGGCTGAATTTAGATGATCCTTGGAGCCATGGCCCAGAGAATTGCCCAAGATCTGCATGCCAAGTATAAATAAGGTGACCACTCAATGAAAATGAAGGATTTAAACAAGATCCAATGACTCCTAATATAAAAGACAAAATATCCAGACATAACCAGAGTTCGTCCATCAAACAAGGAATAAAGAAGCATCACACGCTGACTGAGAAAAGACAATTGACAGAGGCCAGTGCTGAGCTGACTCCGATGCTGGAGTCGTCTGACGAGGATTATAAGGGAGCCATCATCACAAAGCTGTAGAATGAACTTTTGAAACAAATAAAAAATAGAAATTATAGAAGCAAAGAAAGAGAATTATAAGTGAAAATGAGAAACTGAAAAAAATACAATAACCAAACCAAAAAGCATCCAGATGGGCTGACTAGCAGGGTGAAGATGACAGACCACAGAGCCAGTGGCGTCAGTGGCAGAGCAGCAGAATTTGTCTGGTCGGAACAAAGGAGAGAAAACAGGGGGAAGAAAAATAAAAAAACCTATAGCGAGTCTCTGGAATCGGAAAAAAAAATAGAGAAATTCTCATAGTTCACATTATTGAAGTTTCAGAAGGAGAGGAGAGAGGGAAAAGTTTCCAAAGAGATTACAGATAGAAATTCCCCAAATGTTGAAGGCAAGACACGAAAATCATGATGTGTACTGACATAGATCTCCAAGGGTTTTCCGAAAGCTGAGTGATCCCCAAATTCGGTAAATCGTTGAAGGTCTATGTCAGTACACATCATAATCAAATGCCTGAGAGCTATAGGCAGAGAAAAAATATTAACAGCTAGAGAGATGTGACCTCCTGCCTACAGAAGGCACCAATTTGAATGACACGGATTTCTCATCAAAACCACGGAGGCCAGAAGGAATTAGCACATTATTCAAGTGCTAAAAAAAGGTACACCATGAATTTACTATCCAGTGAAAATGTACTTCATGAATAAAGATTCTCTAACAAAGGAAAAGTAAGAGCATCTGCTGTTTGCAAACTGCCTTTCAAAGACGGATAAAGGACATCTCCACACAGGGAAGGAGTGACCCAGGATGTTCATAGCTTCAGAGAGGAAAGAAAAACATTGGTATAAATAAATAAATAGGCTTTCCTTCTGATGAGCTTCCTACATCTTATTTGATGGTTGATGAAAAATGCATGACCCATTTTATGTGGTGCTAAGAGTATACTCAAAAGAACGACTTAACAATTGTGCTTTACCAGATGGGATGGTGGTGGGCAGGACCTAAATGAAGGTCTGGTTTCTGCATCTCCCTGGCGGTTGTGAAAGATCAGCACTAGCAGCAGTGATGCTTTATGTTGGCATATTATAACATCCAACGTAAGTACTGATCAAGTATAAGATGTGATCTACCAGAAAACACTACAATTAAATCAAGGTAGAATCTTAAAAGTGTTCATGTTATCCATAAGAAAGCAAGAAAATAGAAATGAGGAAATGAGAACAAGGAAACCTCCAGAAACATGTAAGACAGTGGCTCAGCTGAGCCCTAACATAGACATGATAACCTCCAGTGGGACAGTCTTCCATGCGTCATTCAAACCACAGAGATGGGCAAGAAAGGATTTCAAAACAACCACAGTGGCACAGGCAGATTGAAAGGTAAAGAATGGGACATGATGTCCCACGCAATATTTAATAAGGCGGAAGTGACTATGTTAACATCTAATAGCATATTCTTTTTCCTTACAAAGTATTCCTCAGGTAAAGAAAATTACGACAGGCAAAAAAGGGCAGGATATGGTGGTAACAGGGGGTTGAATTGTGCTCTTCAGAAAGACATATTTAAGCCATAATGCCTGGTACCAGGGAGGTGACTTATTTGGAAATAGGGTCTTTGTAGATTTAATCCAGTTAAAAATGTGATCTTTCTGGATTGGCACAGAACGCATCCAATGACTTATGTCATTACAACAAGAAGGAAATTTGGACACAGACCAGGGAGAATGCCTTGTGACAAGGAAGGCAAAGGTGATGCATGTCCAAGCTAAGAGCCACCAACGGTCACGGATGTTGTCAGAAGCTGGAAGAAACAAGGAAGGACTCTTTCTTAGAGTCTTTAGCCTGCCAGAACCTTGATTCCACATTTCTAACTTCTAGAACAATGAAAAAAATAAATATATTTCTGTTCTGTTTAGCTACTCAGTTTGTGGGAATTAGTTGCACAGTACTAGAAAAAACTAACACACAGTAAAAGTATAAAGGTCCAGGGTCACATCATGATGCCCAGTGTGTACGCACCAGAAGAAGAACCTCAGTGTCCTAGAGAGAATGCTATGAGCACAGTCTCAACAGCTCACATTCACCTGCCCTGGCCAGCCAGCCCACCTTGTCCTAGGGCCTGACACCGTCACTCCCAGGGTGGCGACAGTGAACACTGCCGCAGCCCTCG
>CAUYPK010013795.1:0-25492 GCA_963574355.1 Loris lydekkerianus
CGGCCGGGACAGATCCTCAGGCGCCTCCTCTCTCTGATGGTTTGACTGGGGGGAATCCCTGCAGCAGAAAGAGGGTGCGGCGTCCCCAACCCGGCGCGCCCCCTCGGCCGGCGGCGGCTACAATGTTACTCTTACTACTGTCTGTTTACCTTGTTTCTAGCCACCTTAGTTAATTTAAATGATTTTTTCAAAGATAATAATCTCATTTATGAGAATACTGAGTTTTATTAATACTTTTCTTGTATGTCAGATTCTTGAACTCCTGGCGTCAAGCAATCACCCTACCTTGGCCTCCCAAAGTGTTGGAATTAACAGGTGTGAGCCACCACACCTGGCCTTATTAATTCTTTCACAATGGTTTTATCTCTTATTTCTTTTCTTTGTCTTTTGGCATTGTTGGAATAGCTGGAATATTGTTGAATGACACAGATATTAACATAACTTCCTTGCCTGATACTGACTTTGAGGGAAATGAGTATGATGTTTCACTGGTAAGAATCATTTGTTGATACTCTCATCAAAAAACTTTATTAATTTTCTTCCTATTCCAGCTAAGAATGATTTTAAGTTGGGCATCAAATTTTTATCAAATCTTTCCTGGGCATTCATAAAAATAACTATCCATTCATACTTATCAATAAAAGACTAAGTTGATAAATATATTTAATTAGTGTGAGTTTCCTCAGCCATTGTAAAAGTCTGTTTCCATGATAAGCCTCTCCTTTTAATGGCAGAGATGAATGTGAGCATTTCAGCAAGCAAGATACTCAGTGAATGGATGGGAAATAGGAAGAAACTTATAAAGGAGAGTCAAAGGAAGGAAGGTTTTACTTTGGTTGGTAGATATTTCAGTATACTTTAAGTAGAGCGGAGCTTTCCAACAACAAAAAGTTCTGGGCTGATTATGTAATTTTTTGTTTTGTTTTTGAGACAGGGTCTTGCTGTGTTGCTAAGGCTGGAGTGAAGTGGCACTACCATAGCTCATTGCAACCACAAAATTCCTGGGCTCAAGCAACCCTCCTGCTTCAGTCTCCTTAGTAGCTGGGGCTATAGGCAACCACAAGGCCTGGCTAATTTTTTTTTCCATTTTTAGTAGAGACAGGGCCTCACTCTTGCTCAGGCTAGTCTTAAACTCCTGGCCTCAGGCAATCCTTTCTGCCTTGACCTCCCAAAGTGCTACGACTGTAGGCATGAGCCACCAGACCTGGCCCTTGATTGTAGAGTCTTGGAATTACCTTGAACCCTATTTTTCTTCTACCTCATCTCAATGCCTGTCCTTAAAATCTCTCCTTCACTCTTAGTCCTGACAGATTTCACACCATTTTACTCTATTTCCTAGTTAACCATTCCTGTTAAGAAGAAAAGCAGTATCTAGCCTAACTATTCCATGAGAAGTCTTTTAATGACCTGCTCATTTGGGCTTCATTAAGAACAGCTCTCATTGGGCCAGGCATGGTAGCTCATGCCTGTAATCCTAGTACTCTGGGAGATTGAGGCGGGTGGATTGCTTGAGCTCATGAGTTTGAGACCAACACATGCAAAAGCGAGACCCTGTCTCTACTAAAAAATAAAAAAAAAATAAAAAAAAAAAAGGAAAAACTGAGGCAAGAGAATTGCTTGAGCCCAAGAATTGGAGGTTGCTGTGAGCTATGACACCATAGCACTTTACCCAGGGCAACAAAATGAGACTCTGTCTCAAAAAAGAAAAAGCAAAATTGGCCTATTTTTAATATTGTTGTGTCTCAAGGAATAGGGAGGCCTGAGGATAGAGCACATTTCAGGGGAATGGCCAGTTGGTGGAGTAGTCAGAATACACATAATTATAGATTAAGTCTGCCATCTTATATGGGCACAGCTCATGGTGCCCCCAAACAATTACAATAGTAACATCAAAGATTACTGATCACATATCACCATAACTTGTTTAATAATGATGAAAAAGTTTAGAATATTGCAATTATTACCAAAATGTCACATGAAGTGAGGACATGCTATTGGAAAAATGGCACTGATAGACTTTTTGGACACAGGGTTGTTACAAACCTTCACTGTAAAAAATGTCAAGTGCAATAAAGCAAAGAGCAATAAAATACAGTATGCCTATACTAGGCTTTAAAAACATTATTTATTTTAATCTTTAAGTTAATTCTACTGGACTGGGCCTAGTGGCTCACATGTGTAATACTAGCACTTAGGGAGGCCAAGGCGGGTGGATTGCTTGAGCTCAGGAGTTCAAGAATAGACCCTATCTCTACTAAAAATACAAAAATTAGCCAGGCATGGTGGAGCACACCTGTAGTCCCAGCTACTTGAGAGACTGAGCCAAGAGGATCACTTGAGCCCAGGAGTTTGAGGTTGTTGTCAGCTATGATACCACAGCACTCTACCCAGGGCGACTGAGTGGGAATCTGTTTAAAAAACAAAACAAAACAGGGTGGCGCCTGTGGCTCAGTGAGTAGGGCGGGTGGCGGGTTCAAACCCAGCCCCAGCTGAACTGCAACAAAAAAATAGCCCTGCATTGTGGTGGGCACCTGTAGTCCCAGCTGCTCAGGAGGCTGAGGCAAGAGAATCTCATAAGCCCAAGAGTTG
Organism: Loris lydekkerianus; assembly: GCA_963574355.1. Lineage (NCBI taxonomy): Eukaryota > Metazoa > Chordata > Mammalia > Primates > Lorisidae > Loris > Loris lydekkerianus. The sequence continues at coordinate 2,590 of CAUYPK010013795.1, forward strand.
GAGGTTGCTGTAAACTGTGTGATGTCATGGCACTCTACCAAGGGCAGTAAAGTGAGACTCTGTCTCTACAAACAAAACAAAACAAAACAAAACAAAACAAAACTTCTTTATTAAGAGAAAGCAGCAGTATCAAAGTGGGGACTATCTGATTATTAGTGATTCTCTTTTTCTTACTACTCAAAATCTGTCAACTTTGTTGTTCTTTTTAAAGAATCAGCTTTTGGTTTAATTGATATATTCTATCTTTCCAGTTTTATTGATTTCCCTGTCATTATATTTTCTTGTTTCTACTTTATTCTTATTTGTCTCCATTTTTAGGGTAAAACTATTATTAACTTTAAGTGATTTTTCATTTCTAATACAGCATTTAAAGCTGTAAGATCATCATCTCTAAGTACCTCTTAGTTGTATCCCATAATTTTGGTATGCTGTAGTTTTTGCTCATTGCAGTCAAATGACATTCCAATTTTCTTTATGATTTTACCTTTGATTCATGAATTATTTGGGAGTGTGTTTGAGTTTATTATTAATAACTTCGAATGAATTTCATTGCATTTTTTAAAAAAGAAAACCTCTCTGAGGTATAATTCACATGTCATAAAATTCACTCATATTTGGTATACAATTTAATAATTTTTATAGTAAATTTACCAAGTTTTAGAACATTTCTAATTTTAGAACATTTTTACCACCCCAATAAGACACCTCACACCTATTTAATCTCCATTCCCTCCCCAGCCTCAGGTATCTGTTAATACTAATCTGTCTCTATAGATTTGCCTTTTTTGAACATTTCACATTAATTGATTTAATTTCTTTTGTATCTGGCTTCATTCACATAAACATGTTTTTATGATGTGCATCAATTTTCTAGGCATGTATCAATATTTCCTCCCTTTTTATTAATGAATAATATTCCTCTATATAACTATGTATATTACATTTTATCTATTTTCCAATTGATCAAAATTTGGGTTGTTTCCACTTCTGGCAATAATGCACAATGTTAAAAACATTCACATGCAAATTTATGTTCAAGCTACACTTTTATTTCTCTTGGGTAGATATGTAGGAGTGAAATTGTTGAGTCATATTTTAAATTCACGTTTACCATTTAAAGAAACTCCCAAGTTGTTTTCCAAACTGTCTGTGCCATTTTACATTCTCACAAGCACTATACCAGGATTCCCATTTTTTCACATCCTCTCCAATATTTATTATTGTCTTTTGGATTGCAGCCATTCTAATAGTATGAAATGGTATCTCTTTATGGTTTCAAATGGCATTTCCCTAATGACTAATGATATTTTTTAGCCTATTTATAGACAAAACAGAAGAAATTCCTGTGCTTAGATGAAATATCTATTCAGATCTTTTGCCTATTTTTTACTTGGGTTGCTGCTTATCTTCCTTTTGATTTATGTGAGGAGCTTGTATACTATGGGTTCAAGTCCTTTGCCAAGTATGAAACTGGCATAATTTTCCACTGGTTTGTGGCTTGATTTTCATTTTCTGGTATTTTGGAGCTAAAAGTTCTGAATTTTGATAATGTTCCAATTTCTCAATTTTTATTTTTATAGATTATGTTTTTGATATCAACCTCAGAATTCTTTGCTTAATTCAAGGTCTTGAAGTTTTTCTTCCTATATTTTCTTCCAGAAGTTTTTATACTGTTAGCGCCTACATTTTTGGCACCTGTTCCATTTGGAGTTAATTTTTGTGCATAAGTTGAGTGTGTAAAGTTCACTTAAAGTCATCCCTCAGTATCCTTGGGGATTGGTTCTAGAATGTCCTATGGTTACCAAAACCCTAGGATGCTCAAGACCCCTTATATCAAATGGTATAATATTTACATATAACTTACACATGTCCTTTCATATATTTCTTTAAAAATTATTATGGTTACATAATAGTTGTATCTCCTGTAGACTTTAAATGATTTCTAGATTATTTATAACTAATACAAATATAAATAGTTGTTATATTATATTACTCTATTTGTATTATTAATTGTACTTAAAAAAAATTTTTCAATCCATGGTTGGTTGAAATCACGGATGCAGAACCTGTGGATACAGGAGACTCTCCAAAATTGCCTTGGCATCTGTGTTGAAACTCAAATGACCATAAATATAAGGGTTTATTTCTGCAATTTCAATTTTGTTCTTTGATTACTGATCTATGCTTATACCAGTACCACAATGTCTTAATAGATGTAGCTTTATAGTGAGTTTTGAAATTAGGAAGTGTGAGTCCTCCAACTTCATTTTTCTTTTTCAAAATTATTTTGGCTATTCTGGATCCCTTTATTTTCCATATGAATTTTAGAATCAGCTTCTCAATTTCTATAAAACCCTGCTGGAATTTTGACAGGGATTGTGTCGAAATTACACATCAATTTGGGAAGGACTGCATTTTAACAATACTGAGTCTTTGATTCAACAAACATGAAATGTCTCCCATTTAAATTTCCTTTAAAATCCCTCAGCAATGTTTTATAATTCTTAAAATGCACTTCTCCAGCCTTTTCAACTTAATGAAGTTTATTTACAGCCAAACATAGTTTATCTTGATGAGTACACATATACCGTACATTACTCCTAAAAACAATGGGTATTCTGCAGCTGTTGAATATATATTCTCTAAATGTCAATTAGATCAAGGTAGCTGATTGTGTTGTTCAGATCTTTCTTGACCAATTTTTGTTAGCTGTTCTATCAAATGATGAGAGATGGTGTCAAAATCTACTTAAAGATTTCAGAACTCCCTTTAATTCCATCAATTATTGTGTCAATGGTTGAGGCTCTATGATTTAGTGCATATACAGGGATAACTCCTGTGTCTTCCTGATGAATTATCTTTTATCATTATGGGTTTCTTTTTTTCTAATGACAAGGCCCTCACTATATTGCCCAGGTTGGCCTCAAACTCCTAGATTCAAGCAATCCTTCCACATCAGCCTCCTGAGTAGCTGGGACTATAGGTGTGTTCCACCACACCTGGTTGATTGTTATAAGGGTATAGCAACTATATCTTCCAAAAAGCTTAATGCAACCTCCAACTCCTGGGCTCAAGCAATCCCGCTTCAGTGTCCCGAGTAGCTAGGACTACAGGCTTGCGCCACAACACCCGTTTTTTTTTTTTTTTTTTTTTTCTTTTTCTTTTGAGACAAGACTTTCTGTTGCCCCCTAGATAGAGTGCTGTGGAGTCATCATAGCTCACATCAACCTCAAATTCTTTGCTCAAGCAATCCTCATGCCTCAGCTTCCCAAGTGGCTTGGACTACAGGCACCTGACAATTTTTCTATTTTTAGTAGAGACAGTGTCTCACTCTTGCTCAGGCTGGTCTCAAACTCCTGAACTCAAGGGATCCACCCATGTTGGCCTCCCAGAGTACTAGGATTACAGGTGTGAACCACTGCACCTGGACCCTAGTGAGTTTTTTTTAGTTTTGGCAGATGCAGGGTGTCAATCTCGCTCAGATAGTTCTCAAATTCCTGAGCTCAAGCAATCCTCCCACCTCAGCCTCCCAGAAAAAGGACTCTTATATTAACCAGCTATTTACCATTTATTTCACTCTTCCTTCATTCCTAAAGATTTAGGTTTCTCTCTGGCATCATTTTTCTTCAGTCTGAAGAACTCATCGCTTCTCGGCCTTTTGGCTAAGATCAAGTGCAGTCTGAAGAACTTTCTTTAGCTTATCTTGTAGAGCAAGTATGCAAGTGTTAATGAGTCCTTTTCCTTTATCTGAAAATGTCTGCATTTCACCTTCACCCCTAAAGAATATTCTCACTGGACATAGAATTCTGGGTTGACAGATCTTTTCTTTTAGCACATTAAAGATACTGTTCCACTGAATGCTTCTCTCCACCGATTATGGTATTTCTCTGTAAATAATGTGTAATTTTTCATAGATGTCATTTCAAGATTTTTCAGCCATCATTTTCTTATTAGCAAGTGGATATCTTTGATTTTCAGTAGTTTGCTTATGATGTATGCAGGTATGGTTTTCTTTAATCTGATCCTGTCTAGTTTGTTGAGTTTCCTGTATCTGTAAATCTTTTCCTCAATTTCAGAAGTTTCACCTATTATTTCTTTACGTTTGTTTTCTGCCACAATCTCTTTAATTCTTCTAGAACTCCAATTATACATATGTTATTTATATCTTCTGACTTATAGGATTAATAGTCCCACTAGTCCCTGAGGCACTGTTCATTTTTATATAATTTTTTCTGTTCTGCTAATTGGATCAATTTATATTAGTTAATCTTTAAGTTTACTAACTGACAAGTGTACTATTACCTCCATTCTGTTATTGAACCCATCCAATGAGTTTATTTTGGGTATTATAGTTTTTAGTTATACAATTTGTTTTTTAGTATTTTCTATTTCTGGCTACGAATTGCTTTTTTTCAATTTATTTCAAATGTGTTTTTATTTACCTTAGGGACTCTAGTCATAGTAACTGCTTTAAAGTTTTGGTCGGATACTTCCAACATCTGAGTTATCTTGGGGTTGTTTTTCCCTTGAGAACTAGCCAAATTTCCTGGTTCTTTACATCAAGTAACTTTTTGATTTTATCTTGGACATTGTGAATATTATGTTGGATAGCCTGGGTACTATTATATAATCTTTTAGAGAATGTTGATGCTTTTGTTTTAGCAGGCAACCAATTGAGTTATGTTCAGATTGTAATTTATGTTTTACCTTCTAGAGGCAGTGGCTTAACTTTTAGTTCCATATTCTAAGCCTTTTCTATGTTGGTCTGCATCTATTTCACGTATCTATAGTTCAAGGGTTAGGCTAAGACTTGAGTAGGATTTCCCTCAAACTCTCTATCCCACCGAGGCCACATTCCCTGGTTCTTCCATGTAGGAAAATATGGGGTTTTTCTTGAAGTTTTAGCTGCCAGATGTGACTGCCCTTGGGGCAAAGAGGCATAAGAAAAGAAAATGGTCAACTCATCTCTGGGTGGGTCCCTTTCCCATTATCTGCCTGCTTTTGTTTATTTTTCAGAATCCTTAGATAATTGTTTTTGTATTTTGTCTTTTTAAGCTGTCATTAGTAGGAAGGGTAGGTGGTAGTGATTTTATATTGCTAGAGTAGAACTAGAATTCTTTAGTTCTAAGAGAACTAGTCTAAGTTTTAAAGAATATTTTTGTTGGGTATAGAACTTTCAGTACTTTAAAAACATCTCTCCAGTGTCTCTTTCCAGTTTTTGTTCAGAGGACGATCAATAGTTTCTCATTATTGCTTCTTTGAAGGTAATGTATCTCTTTTCTCTGGCTCAAAATATTTGCTCTGTGTTAATATTTCATTTTCATGTATCTTAATATTAGATGACTAAGTATAGTTTTCCTTTTTTTTTTCTGCTTGATATTTGCAGAACTTGTTAAATATGTGAGTGGACATCTTTAATCACTTTGGTAAAATTCTTGGCAATTAGCTTTTTTTTTTTTTTTTTTTGCAGTTCTTTTTTGGCAGGGGCTGATTTTGAACTTACCACCTCTAATATATGGGCCGGCACCCTACTCCTTGAGCCACAGGCACTGCTCAGCAATTAGCTTTTTAAGTAGTACTTTGTAAGCCCATTCTCTTTTTCAGAACTCAATTGTATGAATGATCAGCATTTTCACTCATCTCCATACTCTTTCCTGTAGTTATCTTTGTTTCTGTCTGTGCTTCAGTATAGATACACTCTACTGTATAGTACAGATATATTCTACTGACTTTCCGTCTAGTTTACTAACTTTTGTGTTGTATCTGCTGTTAAATTTAACAACTGCATTCTTAATTTCATATTTTTCAGTTCTAAAATTTACCTCATGGAATTTTTAATGAATTCCAATTACCTGTTTGAATTTTCCATCTTTGTAGCTATTCTTAAATATCTTTTCCTGTATTTTCTTGAACATATTATCATTATTTCAAAGACCCTTGCTAATTCAAATATCTGGACTACCTGAGGTCTGTTTCTATTATCTATTTTTCTTCTGTTGTAGTTATGTTCCTGTGTGTTCGCATAACTATTTTTAATCAAATGACAGATGCTATACATAATACACTGTAAGGATTCCAGATGACTGTTTTTTTAGAGACAGAGTCTCACTATCACCATAGGTAGAATGTCATGGTGTCATCTCAAGGCAACCTCAAATTCTTGGGCTCAAGTGATCTTCTTGCCTCAGTCTCCCAAAACAGCTATAGGTATGCACCACCATATCCAGCTCATTTTTCCATTATTAGTAGGGGTATGGTCTCTCTCTTGCTCAGTCTGGTCTCAAAAAGATGTTTCACTTCTTCACAAAGTGTACATTATTTGCTTACACAGTGAAAGCTAATTAATTTAACCTAATCATGGACTGAGCTGAGTCAAATCTATCTTGCAATTGTGGTCAGGCACAGGCTATCTCTGGATTGCCAATGCTCCTAAAGCATAGCTCTGTGGGACTTCCAACTGAGGGCCTGATATTTCCACCAAAGCTCTTCCCACTGGCAATTCATGAACTCTAACTATTATGATTCCAGTACCATGAAACTGTAATCCTAGCTGAGAATTCTATTTTTCAGAGATGTTCTACTTACCTGTCTCAAGCAGTTGCAGTACTTGAAAAATGTCTTAAAGAAAAAATATGTGTACTTTAGGGCCCCTAAGTCTCCAATTTTGTCTCTCTACCCACAAGGTCCCAAAAACTCTAATAAGGGAATGCCTCAATTTGCAACCTAATGCTCTATGCTCACAATTAACAAATCCCTTCAGAGAGAAAGTAGCTAAAGAACTCTGCAATTCTCCTCTCTCTAGAATCCTGCTATTCTGCTTTCTAGTTGCTTTAGCAGTTCTCTAGTGACTTCAAACAGACACTTTATATATGTCATCTAGCTTTTTGCTATTGGAAAGTACGTAGGTCTATTATAAGCTACTCCATCCTAACCAGGAGGAGAAATCATATTCCTGGCTAGTAATTTTTGAAGGCATACTGGATACTCTGGGAAAAAACCCCCCAAATTTTGATGGAAATACTGAAATTCAGTATACTTTCACATAATGCTAATTCTTACTCCAAGTACAAATCACTCTTTCAAAACTGAACACAACCTTAGTAAATTTTCTTTTCTTTTGAAGTTATTACTCTAGTTCAAATTCTAATGCAAACCTTATGCATCCCATAAGGACTTCTTTTTAAATAAAGCAATGCTTAAGAATGGGTAAAACAAGTAAGGGGTTTTGGTGTGTGAGGGGAATATGTAAATAAAAGTAACAAATGCTAAAAAAACTTACCTTAGATGATGTGGTATACATGGTGAATCTTGAATACCATTTGCTTGCTTTCTCTGCAACTCCTTTTCCAGCAGTGAACACACTGTTCCTTAGAACATCTAGTTTAGGTACTAATAGGGTATCTAAGTTAAATGAAGGTGATGGGTGGGTTAATGTATCTTGAGATTCTTCCCTAAATGGGCAAGTAGGTGAGAAGGCTGGAGAAGACCAAAGTCTATCCCTTGGTTTCTCCTCGCTTTTCATATAACTCTTAGATTTGGTAAGTCTCATTGGCTTAGGAGAATTAGGAGGCAGGCTAGATCTTCTGCATGCCTTGATTAATACTGGACTTTTCTTGCTGGTTAATTTATCGTCACAAGCCCGCTGTAAATCAATGCTTGGTGCACGACTTGTCAAAGGACTGCTCATGTTATTCATATACATCACAATTTCTTCAGCTAAATCACGCCTAGCAGATGGTGTTGAAATGCTTTTACTCTCATCTTCATCTTCCTCCTCTTCTTCTTTTTGCTGCTGTTCAGTCTCAGCAACCAAAAGAGAGAGAGGATCAAATCCTGTTACAATGTCTGTTTTTTCAAAAGGTTTTACTGAAAGGCTGCTGTTTATACGTTGAACCCTCTTGGGATTTTGTGTAGCAGAATATCCTGCTTTTGATCCACCTGCTTCACTGTCTAAGTCTTCTAAGTCAAAAATAACAGGAGAATCCACTTTATCTGCCAAACAGTTAGAACCATCAAAAGGTGTATCATCGTCACTAGATTCCTTTTCTAGACTGTCTCTTTTTGATCTCAAAGGTGGCTTCCCAATATCAAGACTGTTTGGTCTTGTGCTTTTTGAAATAACATTTGAAAGAATTTTTGCATCAGCTCCTAATTTTTCAACTATATTTCCAGGAGTTGCTTCCTGGTTAATTCTATTGAGCATAAATCCCATCAGTACTCCTCCACTAAGATTACGGTTTCTATTTTCCCAAACCACTTGCTGCTGCAAATTAGGTTCATTGTCACTTTTATGTCTTTTCCTGAAGCATCTATTTTGAATGTTTCCTGTTTCATCTGTATCCTCAAGGGATGATATTAAAAGCAGCTCAGGTGTGCTTTCTGAAAAACAAGAAAAGTGTTTTTAGCCATGAAAATGTGCAAATATAAAGCATCTTAAATATTTAAAATCCCAGTAATGAAAATGATAATAGTAGACACCCAGTAAGTTCCAACTAATGAGTGCCTGTTATTTGACATATACATATAAACATTCTAATATCCTTATGGATTGAGGAAAAAATAGACATTCAGAGAGATTAGAGATTAATTATCTAGCTCAAAGTCACTTAGTCCTTAAGTGATAGAACTGGGATTCAAATCCAGATTATAAGTGTTTGGTTCCTAGACATTAGAATGTATTACTTTAAAAAGCTTATCAATTAAGATTTATACTTATGTGTAATAATAACACATTGATATTAATTCTGCTACATTGATTAAATGTTGTTTGTATAATTGTGGGTATGCTAGATGAAACTTGAGATTCTGAGTCACATGCTTATTAAAATGAAAAAAAAAAAAACCCAAAAACCCGAACACCCCCAAAAGGCAGCTATGTTAACTTTATCTATAAATAAAGTTTGTTGTTTTTTTTTTGCAGTTTTTTTGGCAGGGGCTGGGTTTGAACCTGCCATCTACAGTACATGAGGCCTGTGCCTACTCCTTGAGCCACAGCTGCTGCCCAATAAAGATTATTTAAAAAAATTCCAAATTCTTGTAACTATAGTTATGTCTAAATAATTTTATCTTTGCTTAACATATTGATCACAAATTCATACCAGGCAAATATGAATGGCCCTTCACATTACTCAAAAATACTATTCACTGTCTTTTTTTTTTTTTTCAAATAGATAAACATATTTCTCTAGATAGATGAATAAACATATTCTATCTCTATTTATCTATATAACAAGATTGTTAACTTTAGGCTGGGTGTGGTGACTCATGCCTGTAATGCTCACATTGTGGGAGGCTAAGATGGGCAGATTGCTTGAGTTCAGGAATTGGAGACCAGCCTGAGCAAGAGCAAGACCCCCATCTCTGCTAAAAATACAAAAACTAGCTGGGTGTTGTAGTGGGAGGTTCAGTATTTGGGAGACTGAGGCAAAAAGATTGCTCAAGGCCAAGAGTATGAGGTTGCTGTGAGTTATGATGCCACAGCTCTCTACTGCCTCCTCCCCTCTCCCCCCCAAGACTGTTAACTTTATTCATTCCTTTCCAGGTAAAAGCAATATTAACTATAAGCTAAAAACAATGCATAGTTCTTAGAAAATACACCTTGAAATTGCCTCATTTTTGAGTTTTGTCATTTACACTTTTTAGAAGAGGGTGTCCACATGATTTTTTCTTTAAGCTCTGGTGAAATAGCACCTCCTGTATTCTGTGTCATGGTCACTGCTTTCTACCAAATTACTTAGATGTTTTGGGGTGGGTATTTGGGGGGACCTCACCTAATGTACAAGATGCAATGGTAAATTTCAAAACTATTAAGAAATGAGCATAATTGCGATGGATGTATTACTTAGTTCAATGTAAACATTTCACATTGTATATTGAGCCAGTACCTAAACCACATAAATGTATCAATGTACAAAGTTATGATTCAATAAAAAATAATTAAAAAAAGACAAGAGAAAAAAAAATTACTTAGATAATAATGACGGTGAAAGAAGATATGTGGATTTCTGATCACTTTAGTTGTCCTTATTATGAAAAATTCTTCTAAAGCATTACTCTAGGTATAGTATTGTCACCTATTCCTCAAGTGGCAGGAAAAAGATAAAAGGCAATCCTAGAGGATATAAAACCTATGATCTATATTGTTTAATAACCATATATCATTAACAAGGAAAATAACATATGATATAATTCTGGCCAGTGATATTAAGGTGGTAATTTTTAAAAGTTTCTGGAAAAACTTCTCTTTTAACAAAAGGAATAGATATAGCTGGCATCCCCTTTCCCATTCTTTCTGCCTTGAATAGATAGGTGATGCCTGTAGTTGCCAGTGGCTAAATGATAAACATGGTTAAGTCAAGAGAAATGATAGCTAAGCTCCTCAACCAACATATGGAGTAACTGCTTACCTCTGATTTTCCTATTGGAAAAAAATAAACCTCAACGTGTTTAAACTACTGTTAATCATATTTTCTGAGACCAAAAGCTAAAAGAATTCCTAACTGATATGTTAACCTTTTCTTAGATCTTTGAACATGATATTCTTTTCTACCACATAGCCCTTTATATATGCTTCCCTTTATTTAAAATTCACTCTAATTCTTCCTTGTCAACATTGATCCTCATTTATTCCCCATTTATCTTTCAGATCTAAGCTGAAAAGTCATATTCTCAAGGAAGCTTCCATGAGAATATGTTTCTATGGGAACATATAATAAACATGTCCTGCCAAACTCAGGACATGTTTATTATATGTTCCCATAGAAACTTATTGCCCTCTTCATAGTATTTAAGAGTATTTTCATATTTACTTGATAATTTGATTAATGTCTTCCCATCTCTTCTATCTGCTATCCCTAAGAAGGCAGGGATCATGTTTATTTTTTGTTCCTTATTATATCTCCAGTAGTACCTGGCATGATAGCACAAATTAGGAGCTCAAAAGATATTTACCAAATGAATACTGTCTGTTGGGCAGCAACTGCAGCCAACAGACCAACCTGGAATATAATATATAATAATTTATATTATATTATATTTAAACATAAAAAGTAAAAGCATACTAAAGCCAGAATTAAGCTTAGAGAAACATCACAGAGTTAAACCTTTCTGTGATTGAACACTCAATAATTCAATATATGTTTGTCAAAACATTAAATTCTCAATCATGAAAGAACTACAGGGTGATGATTTTATTTCAATGTCCAATGAAACATTAAAACATATCTTTGTTTATTTTACTTCTACATCTTCTAGAAGCTGTCAATTGTGTGTGTGTGAATGTGTGTATATATGTGTGCATCCAACGATATAAAATATTCATGTATTATACTATAAAACATAAATACCATAATTTGTGCCGAAAAAACTCGGCTTATACTCGAGTATATACAGTAATCCTGACAAATGCTTTAAATTCATTAAAAGAAAAAAGTTATTGAAAAACAAGTATTCCTATAAATCCCATATATGGTCTTTGGTAGTAGCAGTATGTCCATTGGTACTTAGCAGATGGAAAGTTTTTGAGCCAAATATCAAGAATAAACCAACAACTCTAATTCACAACAAAACAATGTATTAAAGACTTTTATAAAACTGATTTGCTAAGCATATCAGGTAAATGGAAAGTCAGATGATCATTCAAATGCTCACTACTCTGACAAAGTGTCAAGAGTAAGGATGGTTTATAATCATATTTAGAAATTCATAAAAGCATATCTTCAGAGAAAGGTAAGCATGAATAGACAATAACGAAAGAACAATAACATAAAGATAAATAAAGGTAACTTATTAAGAGTTATCATTAGAAAATGACTAAGAAGAACTAAATGGTTGTTAAGCAACTCCATATTGATAAAACACACACACACACACACACATATATATATATATATATATATATATATATTTTTTTTTTTTTTAACAGGGGCAGAGTCTCCCTCTTGCTTAGGCTGGTATGAATGCCTACATTCATGTGAACTCTAGCCTTGGCTTCCCAGAGTACTAGGATTACAGCCATTAGCTGACATGAAAGTTTTTTAGTGGTTAAGTTATAACAATTAGCTAACAGAGAAAGGAAAAATAAAGTTTAAAGGTCATTGAACATTCTCTTGTTAGCTTGGAGGGCTCTGCAAACTTTTTAAATAAAAGGCTAGACAGTAATCTTTTAGTTTTTGCAAGCGATGTGGTCTCTATTACAATTGCTCAACTTTGATATTGTAGTGTAAAAATAGCAGTTATACACAAACGAGCACGTTTGCGTTCCAACAAATTTTATTTAAGAACAACAAAATTTGAATTTTACATAATTTTCATGTGTCACATAATATTTTCCAACAAATGTTCCAACAAATTTTATTTAAGAACAATGAAATTTGAATTTTACATAATTTTCATGTGTCACATAATATTAATCTACTTCTGATTATTTTATAACCATTTAATGGCTTTTTGACCAATACAAAAATAAGCTGTAGGCCAAACGTAGCACATGAGCCATAATTTGCCTACACCTGCGCAAGAGGCATATTTATTGCTTACACCATAGCTAGAGGCATATTTGCAAACTACACTGCAAAAAATCCAAACATCATTGTAGCATGGCCAGTTTGCAGACAGAGCTATTTTAGCCTTGACTGTACAAATTCTTCAAAAGTTGCAAAATTGAACAATACTACAAAAGTAATTGAGTAATCAAATTATTACACTAGAAAATATGGATCTTAAGTACATTTAACTTCCCCAAAAATGGTTTGGTGGAAAACTTGTGAGATTAACTATTTATCCAGATCCTAATCTAACTTTTTCATTTAACCATTCATAATTTATATGGCCTGCCAATCATTTAACTATGCCTTAGTTTTCTCATCTGAAACTGATATTCCCTCTCACTGATACAAGCATTGCTATATTAGTAAATATAAAATAATATATATAAAGCCTTAAAAAATAATCAGGTATTGTTACCTAATCTATCTGAAAGATGATCATTTTTCCTCTAGAAAAACTGAAATAATATGAAAACTCAAAAACAAAATGCTTCATTTAAAATCTGGGTAGGTATCTGGTACCCTCAGACTCACATCTCTCCTGTCCCTACTTTCCCCTTCCAAAAAGTCCCAACAGTCTATACCCAAAACACAGTATATAGGTTGGATGTCTGTTCTTACATTTTGTTATAATAAAAGCTTGAAGAAATTATGTTATAAAATATAGCATTCAAGTTACTAAGACATACCATGAGAGGCTGCACAAAATATTTTTTAAAATAACCTTGAAGAATTAAGACTTAAAAAAATTAATATTCACTAGTTGTACAGATACAATTTATTCAGCATATAATAGAAGGGTACTATTCACCTCACCTGTGCTTTCTCCTGATATTTTATCAGAATTGTTACTTGTACCATTGAGACGAACTATACTGGAAGAACTCTGATAATTAAGCTTAGGAAGACAGTCAGCACTTCCTTTTGCACTCTCACTCTCTGATACTGTAAAGAGAAAAGTGAACATGTTAATAAAATGAAATCTAGACATGCTGCAGAAGTATAAAGAGATGAAATTTTTAGTTCTAAAATTTTTACCTGAAAACAGGTGACAAAAAACTATTCAACATCTCTGTATCTATTCGTCAACCACTTATTTGAGGTTTCAAAATAGAGATCAAATGAGTACTGGCTATGCATGAGGTCCATGTACAAATTTTATATTTCCTCTTTGGTTGTAAAAGAATGTTTTTAGTGGAGGAAGGAAGAGGGTAAACATAAGTCAAAGTCCATTAAAAAAAACTTTAATTAAAAATATTGTTAATCAGAATATAAATGTTTCAACACAATAACTAGGAAAATGCCATGAAGGCTATGTTAAACAGTTCGATGAAAATATTTCGAACTGTATATAAAACCAGCACATTATACCTCATGATTGCATTATTGTAAACAGCTATGATTTAATAAAAAAAATATTGTTAATCCTCAGGAAAAAACTACCATTCTGAGAAATACACCATTTCAGTTACAAACAATTTTGGGAATTAGTTATATAGCCTTCACTCTGATAGTATTTGATCTGGAGAGTATTTTGCCAGTAAGACTATATACTTCATACATGAAGCATTTGTATGAAAGTATTAGGTGGTAGAGAGGACTTATAATGGGAGGAATAAAAGAGCTGTGAAGAGAAAATTAAAAGTGAAACTAGTACTTTTATACTTAAATTCACTTGTATTTTCTACAAATTTAAGTTCACAATTTTTAATATCAACTTAAACAATACTTACAGGAACTAGAATCACTCCCTTTTTTATCTTTTTCTTCTTGAATGTCCTCAGTAGAAGTATCTCCTCTTCTAACTTCATCCTTAGATAATGAATTATATCCAAGATCAGACTGGCCACCTGGAAAATAAAAAAAAAACAAACCTTCTGTCGTTTATCATAAACTTCTTTAGTTAGAACAACTGCAATTAGGAGTAACATATTAGTGTTTGGATATGCTTATAGAATTTTTTTCTAGATAACTTCCAAAGGAAAGCATTTGTTAGCTAACCCCCCCCCATCTTCATTATTGAAAAAAAAAAAAAAAAAAAAAAGAGATGATCTTAAAACAATTTACTTTTGGCTCCACACTGCAGTCAACAGTAATTAATAAATACACTCACCCTACTAGGTGAGCTCTAAAAGTTACAGACAAACAAGACTTTTTTTTTTTTTATACATATCCATGACCTTTCTAGCTGAAAGTCTGAATTCCAACTAAGCAATGTAAAAGAGATATCTAGGGAATTCATAACAAAATATTCATGCATAGATCACTAAAGCTGGCTGCCTAAATGATCTTACTGAAAAATTTGGTTTTAAAAACTCATCAATAGGTGATTAATCTTCAAAAAATTCAACTGAATAATTATTAAATTGTACCAATATAAAAATATGTAATGAGAGAAAAATCTAGTGTTAAAATTATCATTAAGGAAAACAATAGTTACATCAATATATGACATAGCCAGACAATTAAGCTTGCAAACTCATCCTAGAAAAAGTGCTACATACCTCATTGCTGAGTGTCACTATGGTCACCTTCAAAGTACACCCCTTGGGCAGCTATGCACCAATGCCAGCACCTAGTCCATCTTTCAAAACACTAGTCCATCTTTCAAAACACTTTTGGAGCTATTTTTCTAGAATGACCATCAGAGCTGTCTGACATACAAGGTCTGACCATTAAGTTTGAGAATTTATCCTAGAAAAAGTAGGGTAGACTATGCACTGGCATCTATGCATAACTTCCTAAGTGGAGTACTTTGAAGGTGACCATAGTGATATTCAGTAATGAGGTATATAGCATTTTTTCTAGGATGAGTTCATGAACTCAACTGACACACCTCATAAGAAAACTTCTCATATATTGTTTTGTTAAACTTGTAATACCTTAGGTCTGTATCTTTTTAAGTAAATTGTTTTCATTAGATTAGCCTCAAAAGATAAGGTTTTGAAACCTAGTTCTATATCTTAGAAGACTTGTGATTTTAAGTAAGCCAAATTAACCTTTTTGTTTGGATCTCAGGTTCCCAGATTTCTAGAAAACAAGATTGTTATGGTTATATGAGACTATGTATGAAATGGAAAATTTTATAAACTGGTAAAGCACTATCTAAAGAAATTATATTAAGTATATATTAAGCATAGGTATTTACATTAATAGCTTTGTTACAATCTTGAATTTTCATTTTTTTCTAATCAAACTTTCTAGTCCACTTCCAAAGAAACTACAAATAGAAAATTTTAAAGATAATCTTGATAAAATTCATGGTTTTATTGAGTTCTGTATTATTTTAATATAGCCTTTTAAAAAACATAGTTAAAAATAATAAAAGATTTCTTCATTTTTTAAGAGAATGTCCAAAGAATAACTACTATCACTCTGATTAAATTCATATCACATAATCAAGAAATAAAACCAGTCAAGGAAGAATGACTATTCATATTACATTTCAATTATTAGCTTATATTTATTACATATTACATTTCAAATATTAGCTTACATTTATTACCTTAAAAGTAGTCATAAAAGGAGACAGACCAAAATAATGTTATTTTCAGAGATAGGAACCTTCATATTTCATTAGTGTAAGGCTTCTATCCATTAAAAGCTTGCTTTTATACTATATTCAAAAGTCACATGTAATTTTTTAAATGTAATAATGAAAAGAACAGATTTATTCAAGCAATTTATTTTAAATGTGTCAGTTGTATTAAAAAAAGGTTATATACAAATCATCGATTCAAAGAGATTAATGCCATCTTCAATGATAGAATGCTGGGGTTTTTATATATTCAAAATTTTTTTATTAAAACTTTTTATCTTAGCTTGGCACCTGGCGCTTAAGCAGCTGGGGCGCCAGCCACATATACCAGAGCTGGAGGGTTCGAATCCAGCCTGGGCCTGCCAAACAACAAATACAACTGCAACTAAAAAATAGCCAGGCATTGTGGCGGGAGGCTGAGGCAAGAGAATTACTTAAGCCCAAGAGTTGGAAGTTGCTGTGAGCTGTGATGCCACAGCACTCTACCCAGGGCGACAGCTTAAGGCTCTGTCTCTAAAAAAAACAAAACAAAACAAAAAAACTTTGTATCTTAAAATAGTTTAAGACTCAAAAGTTTCAAAACTAGTACAGTACAGATAGCTTTAGTAATCTTCACCTGGGTTTCCCCAATGATAATATCTTACATACCATAGTACAGTGTCAAAACCAGAAAACTAACATTGGTACAATACTATTAACTTAGATATATAGGTATAATTTTTTTTAAACTCCACTAATATTTTCACAATTTCAAAGAATTTACCCTAAGAAAATGATATGGTAAAGAGATCTGTGTGCTACGAAGAGTTAATTGGATTTTCAATACTTAAATTTTTATTTCTATTCAAAAAACATGAATAGAAAATTTATTTCTATTCAAATAATGAATAAAATTGCCTATAGTTATTAAATTCGGTATCAAATCAAGTACCTAACATAAAATTAAAAAGTGGCAAGAGTTAAACATATCACTGAAAATAAAATTTTTTTAAATATATGCTAGCAAATCTAGTTTTAAAAAATGTACTATAATAAATGTATACGTAAGCATACACAAACCTGTACTAGATCTATCATCAGTAGCATATACTTTGATTAAACCTGTATTAAAAGGTGCCTGCTCCACAGTGTGTGTCCCATGACCACTATCCATGCTGCCATGACTAACAGCATCCAGGTCACTGCCATCTGCTTAAGAACACAATTTGACAGCATTTTACTACTCAAGGAGACACCAAAAATACACATTAATTTCTTGCTCAAGCAAAAAATCTATTAACATAATATTTAAAATGAAAACTGTCACATAATTAGTAAAATACAACTATAACAAAGAAACCTATTATGACTTATTAATGAACACTAAAACAAGATTACTAAAAGGTGATAAATTAACAGTTGAAATGGAAGTGAAATCTGGTGTTTTTTAAATGGGAAGAGCACTCTAATATTGAATTTGATTAATGGCAATAAAAACTAAAAAAGTACTCAATATTTTAAAACTATTTAAAATTTCTAAAAATGTTAAAATGTAACTAGTCAATTAGATTTTGAAGAATAAAGTAAAACATATAAATCCCTTACCTGAGAGAGTTGTTTGTGATAAGTGTACATGTTTCTTTAAAGCTCTTTTGAACTGTGCTACTCCTAAAACAACATTTCTTACTTTGGTCCAAAGAAAACAGCCACTACGACTTCTTGAAGGCCAGGTACTTTCCAAAACAGCCTATTCATTCAACAAAATAAATTAGTAAAAATAAATCCTAAATAACCCTGGTATAGATTATTTTTCCCATTAAATTAAGATTGTTTAATGACAAAAATAATACTCTTTCCCCATTAAATACAGTAATTTACCTTATTATAATAACCATAAGTAATGGCATTGGGGTCAATACCAGCTTTCTGCATTTCAAAAAGTACTCGAACTGCAAGCACTGGCTGATCATACTGTCCGCAGAGCTGCATAAGAATGCGGTAGCACACCTAAAACACAAGTTCAAAAGTGTACAGAAACAAACATGTCTATGTATATAAATCTAGAATGCACTTTAAAGAACAATTGTTACCTCATCAGGTGGATCCATCTTCATCTTCTTTGACTGCATTTTTTTAAGCACATCATATGCTGTTTTCAGAGCTCTGACTTTTGAATAACATACTTTCACATAAGCTGGGAGACAAATAAACCACAGTCCATAACAGTGACGCAGTAGGCACCTTGACCACATCTGAGGGATGGAAGAATACCTCTTTGCAATTTTATGGGCTGACTTAATTTCCTAGAAAAAAACATAAGGATCTTATTAACAAATTTATATACTTGGGCATTATTATTTTAGCTAAATGCTGAACAAGTACAAGTCACATTCTTTCATATTTCCATAATAGATCTGTCTATAATTAATATATTTTCAAGCCTCTGCTTAAATGTGCATTAAATAACATGTAAAATAAAGTTCTACGATAAGAGAACTAGTTAATTTCTTGAAGTTGGATTATCTTCAGATTGCTGTAGCAGCATAATAATCTAGTAAAAGCTAAGTGTAAGGTTATAAAGTATATTAAGGCAGAGTAGGTGTCCAATTTATTTCTTGTTCTAATATGATTACATGAAGAATGCAAAATTTTCAAAGCACCTGTTTTGTTCTTCTGAACATGGGAGAAGGACTACTAGGACTACTTGATTTAGAAGGTAATTTGTTCTTCTGTGCTTGCAGAAATCCTTCAGGTCTCTCAAATAAATTGTTCCTGAGAACTGGAAATCCATTGTAGCTGTTTTATAGAAGGAAAAGTAAGTTACCAAGCATACACAAATGATCATTGCAGTTACAAGAGTTAATTTTAACTGTTTCTCCATCAGTTAATCAGACTATGATATATGCTCAACAAAAATTCACACTAATGTTGGTTTTCTTACCATAATATTTAGAAATGTAATATCCAAATACAGACTTAAGTATATTTTGTGGAGAAAAATGAAAATGCACTTAAATTTTCCAGAACTTGACACCAAACTCCAAAGTCTCAAGAAAACTTTTAAAAGTTAGTATTCATGTAAATGTATCACAAACATATTAGATAATATGACTGTTTCAGGCTCGGTGCCTGTAGCTCAGTGAGTAGGGAGCCGGTCACATACACTGAAGCTGGTGGGTTCTAGCCCGGCCTGGGCCTGCCAAGCAAAAATGACAACTGTAACCAAAAAATAGCCGGCCGTTCTGGTGCACGCCTGTAGTCCCAGATACTTGGGAGGCTGAGGCAAGAGAATTGCTTAAGCCCAGTCGGAGGTTGCTGTGAACTGTGACACCACAACACTCTACCAAGGACAACATAGTGAGACTGTCTCAAAAAAAAAAAAAAAAAAAAAAAAAAAAAAGACTGTTGGTAAAGGGCCCACTAAATCAGTATTCTTTCAAATGGAACATTAATGCCATTGCTTTGTATTAATATATTTACCATAGAACCTCTTTACAAAGAAGCAAATAACCTTACGTTTAATACATTAGCCCACCAGGCCCAACTCTCACATTATCATGAATTGGTTTATCAGATTAGCTAGCAGGTTTAGGGCCTCATCTGTGAGAAAGAAAACTGAGGAGGTTTAAGAAGAGAAAAAGAAGATCAGAATAGGTGGCTCTGTGAAAAAGCAGACCTAATTAGAACAAGGTGCTCTGGGCATTTTGAGGGTAGCAGCTAGGCCAGGCACAGTAGTACATGCCTGTAATCTCAGCTACTCAGGAGGCTGAGGCAGGTGGATTGCTTGGGCCAAGAAGTTTGAGACTGTAATGTGTTATTATTGCCCTTATGAATAGCCACTGCATTGCAGGCCTGAAAACATGGTGAGTTCTTATTTTTAAAATAAGTAAATAAGCAAAAGGTAGCAGCTAGGATAGAGACATACTGAAAAGAATAGAAGAGACTCCAAACAACACACTCAACCTATTTAAGAATATTACACAATATTCTTAAAGACATATCACTTTAATTAAGTAAGAAGAACCCTAACTTAAAAAAAAGCAAACTATTCAGTACCACAGGCAAATTCTATAAAATAATAAAATATTAATAATGATCTGAATGCTGAGTAGGAAACAGCAAAGAAATTCAAGAAAGTGATATCTCAAACAAATTCGTTGTATGTACATGGTGAGATAATAAGGCATTTTGTTAGAATATGGGGTAAGGGAAAGGAAGGGAAGGAGGGAGGATGGGGGAGGGAGGGTAATTGGTGGGATCACACCTATGGTGCATTTTACAAGGGTACATGTGAAATTTACTACATGTAGAATATGTCTTAACATAATAACTAAGAAAATGCTATGAAGGCTATGTTAACTAGTTTGATGAAAATATTTCAAATTGTATATAAAACCAGCACATTGTACCCCATGATTGCATTAATATACATAGCTATGATTTAGTTAAAAAAAAAAAGGAAGCACAAAAAAAAGTCTCATCATTTTACATAGATAATGCAAGTGAATGAGTCATATCTTACTAGTAAGACTCTGTGCTCATTAAGGACATTTATTTTTCCAATGACAGGTATGATTACACCAAAAATTTTATTTGTGACCTCAAGAAAAAAATGACTTATGACTCTAAAAAAATGAAAATTTTTGTGCTAAATAATTTTCTTGTATAAGGACTAAATCTAAAAATGTAATTTAAATTAAAAAGGTAAAAGCAGGCCAGGTGTGGTGGCTCACACCTGTAATCCCACCACTCTGGGAGGCTGAGACGGAAGGACCACTTGAGCTCAAAAGTTTGAGACAAGCCTGAGCAAGAGCAAGATTCTGTCTCTACTAAAAATAGAAATTTTAGCTGGGCATTGAGGTGGGCATCTGTAGTCTGAACTACTCAGTGGGCTGAGGCAGGAAGATTGCTTAAACTCAAGAAGTTTGAGGGAGCTCTGAGTTAGGTTGATGCCATCACAATCTAGCCTGAGGCAAGAATAATACTCTGTCTCAAAAAAAAAAAAAAAAGCTAAAAGCAAACTATAGAAAGAAAAATAAAACTATATTAGTGAAACATACCAAATGATGATTAAGAAGTATAAAGTAAAAGAGATTAAAGAAATGAGGTCTTGTTTAGAAAACAAAAAGAAGAGGCCAGCCGGTGGTTCACCCCTATAATCTCAGCACTTTGGAAGGCTGAGGTGTATGAGTCCAGGAATTTGAGACCAGCATGGGCCATAGTGAGACCCTCATCTCTACAGACAATTTAAACATTTAAATTCTAAAATAAGTTTACTAGGGCGTGGTTATATGTATTCCTAGTCCCTGTTACTTAAGAGGATTGCTTGAGCCCAAGAGTTAAGGCTGCAGTGAGCTATGATTATAATTATTATGCTACTGCATTATAGCCTGGACAATACAGCAAGACCATGTCTCAAAAAAAGAAAAGAGAAAAATTAAGAGAAATGCTTTAATTAGCTGGCCACTGCAGTGGACTGCTATAAGCTAGCTGATGCCAGGGCACTCTAGCCTGGGACAACAGACTGAGACTTGGTTTCAAAAAGAAAAAAACATTTTTAAAAAATATCTTTCAAAGGCTCAGCACCTGTAGCATAGTGGTTATAGTGCCAGCCACATGCATCGAGGCTGACAGGTTCGAGCCTGGCCAGGGCCAGCTAAACAACAATGACAACTGCAACAAGAAAATAGCCAGGGATTGTGGCAAGTGTCATGGCAGGTGCCTGTAGTCCCAGCTACTTGGGAGGCTGAAGCAAGAGAACCTCTGAAGCCCAAGAGTTTGAGGTTGCTGTGAGCTGTGACACCATGGCATTCTACCAAGGGTGACACAGTGAGGCTCTGTCTCAAAACAAACAAACAAAAAACAACAACAAAAAAAAAATGAAAAGAAACTTTCATAAAGGACAGATTTTTTAAAATGATATGAGAACATACTACTGAATGAAAAGAGCAGAAATCTAGTGGCCTCTGAATTATTCTACACTCACATTAATCACACTACTTTTTCATCATAAAATGAAGGATTTAATGTAAGTTATATTTGAGGGTGTCCTGAAAAGTCCTTTTTCAATGAAAATAAGAACTTGGCTTGGTGCCTGTAGCTCAGTGAATAGGGCACTGGCCACATACAACGAGGCTGGCGGGTTTGAGCCCAGCTTGGGCCTGCTAAACAACAACTGCAACCAGAAAATAGCCAGCCACTGTGGCGGGCACCTGTAGTCCCAGCTACTTGGGAGGCTGACGCAAGAGAATCTCCAAGAGTTTGAGGTTGCTGTGAGCTATGACACCATTGCACTTGTTCAAGGGCAACATAGTGACACTCTGTCTCAAAAAAAAAAAAGGGCGGAGACAAGATGGCTGACTGAAACCAGCTTTCCATACAGACTCCTGTCCAGAAGAAGAGTTAAAGGACAAAAATTTAGCAAGTAACCTGGTGGATTTGAGCTGCACCAAGAGAAAAGACTGAAGAACGTACATCAACCCCACTGAGGCGAGCTGCGACCACAAGGATACAAACAAAAGGTACAAAATCCATCACCAAGTGGATGGCAGTCCCCTGCTCCAAGAGAACAGCTCTGAGTGCCCCACAAACAAATGGGCAGAGTTCAAAGGTCCTCCCACTACACTCCACGGGAGAGACCCTCTAAAAACTGGACCTGCCTCCCCTACTAGGGAGCCTTGGCGTTCTCCTGCCAGTAATAAAATTGTATAAAACTGTATATACTCTCTACTTGCAACTCTGAGCTCCCAGCACTCCCCTCCACTCTCACTCTGAGGTCTGGAGGCCTGTCCCCCAGGAGTTCAAATTCTTGGGTGATTTTTCGAGGGGTGTGGACAGTGCC
>CAUYPK010013796.1:0-31876 GCA_963574355.1 Loris lydekkerianus
GTGATTCCTCCTGCTTTGTTTTTATTGCTGAGTAATGTTTTGGCTATTTGAGGTTTTTTCTGATTCCATATAAAACGAAGTATGATTTTTTTCAAGATCTTTAAAGTATGACAATGGAGCTTTAATAGGTATTGCATTAAAATTATATATTGCTTTGGGCAGTATGGACATCTCGTCCCAGTTGTTTTTGTTTTTGTTTATTTATTTTTTTGGTTTATTTGGTTTGTTAATAGAGAAGGGGTCTCACTATTTTGTCCAGACTGGAGCATAGTGGCTCTTCACAGGCACTGCTATAATGCAGTGTAGCCTCAGACTTCTGCTTCAAGTGACCCTCCAGCCTCAGCCTCCCAAGCAGCTGGGATCACAAGTGTGTACCACCATGCCTGGCTTGTGTTCCAGTTACACAGTTGAGAAAACTGAGGTTCAGAAAGTGTGAATACTTTTCCAAAGTCACCCAACTATTGAACTCCAGAGCCTGTGCTCTTAACCACTGAACTGTACCACTTGCCTGTGCCTTCCAGAATTGTCTCAGATTGGAAATGTGTAGAAGGGATGACATTGAGACTAAACTGCTCCCATAGTGCCTCCGACAGTGGCTCTTGGTTGTTACATGCAGGTCTGGTCAAGCCTCCTCTAAAACGCTCTCGATCTGCACCTGATGGGGGAGATGAGGAGAACCAGGAGCAGCTGCAAGACCAGATTGCTGAGGGCAGCTCCATGGAAGAGGAGGAGAAGACAGACAACGCCACCTTGCTGCGCCTGCTGGAGGAAGGAGAAAAGGTATTGTGCTTCTGAAAAGTAAGGATTGCATTTAAGTAACACATTATCAGTTGATAGGGTAGTTAAGGAAGATAAACGTTTCAGCCTCTGTAATAAAATACAGTTTTAAGCAACTTTTGAGCTTGGCTCTGTACTTCTCCTGTCTTCAAGGGTCTTCTGACCTCTCCGAATACATTAATTATTTGTTTTTGTATATTCCTCTTCCCCTGAATGTGAGCTCCTTATAGGCAAACACTGTTGTTATTGTCAACCGTACTGCCATAGGCAGTTGCAGTCACATAACAGACATCCAGTAAACCTCTGAATGAAGGAGTGGTTGGTTGGATAAACAAAGGAATGAATGGATTTGTAGTGAATATCACCTTTTTAAAGGATGTTCTTTTTTTCCTATTATTATATTAGATGTTGATATAACCCTTGAGATGTTACCCACTAAGAAGTAATAACCAGAAATTGGGGTATAATTAAAACAATTCTGTTCAAATTTATGCCCTAATTTATCTTAAATGGCAATACATAAAAGATCATGTGAGTGTAGAAGGACCTCAGGTGTGAAGGAAGCATAAGAGGCTCCTGGGGTCAGGGGAGTGTCGTTTCTTGGCCTGGACGGTGATCGTACTGTGTTGCTAGCAGTTGAAAATTACCAAGCTATATGCTGAGGAAATAAACATTTTTCTGTATATGTATTATTATATACTATAATAGAGTTATCTTAAAAGTATGTCAAGATTAATCAAGTGTGGCAATGAAAATTTTAGGTATTTAATATTTAGATATTTCAGAAAACCTATTGTAATGCTTTCATTTTTAAAACTTATAATCTCATAGGTACAGTTTTGCTCCAATTGTTTTAAGTGTGAATAGTTCAGGAAGTGTATTCAAAATGACATTTATTTGACATTTGTTTAACTCTGATTTAATCGCTGATTTTTTTCCTTGACTCATGTTGAACCGAGTTTAAGCAAGAAAAAATTTTTACTGAGAATTGGATACTGTCCTTTGGCAAGAAAACAATACTTACATTGAGAGATTTAGCAACCCTTCCTCCTATGCAGAAAGTACAAGTTCTGCCAAGCTTGACTTTTTAACAATAGCCCAACATTGTGCCAAGGAGGCAGGATCCAGGTGGGGAGTGAATAAGGACAAATTCCGCAGTTCCTTTTCCAGGGGCTGTGATGGAAAAGAGGAAAGTGAACTATATGGATGAGAAAACAACCAACAGTTCCTATCCTAATTATGTACGTTATCTGTCTCACTTAACTCTCACAAGCCAATGAGGTATATTAGTAATTTGCAAGAGAAGACTCAGAGAAAGTAAGTCTACTAAACAACAGAACTGAGAGCGACTCGCGGCTAGCAGGCCATGTACCTTTCATTCTTTACCATCTTGCGTCACGTAGGGAATAGTCCTGTTCTAATCTCCTTACACACGTGCCTCAGTTCCCTTTCCTGCCAGGCTTGCTGCCTGTCTCCAGGATGAGATCCTGGAAAGCAGGAACTTTGTCTAAACTGTTCATCACTTGTACAAACTAGCATGTATGTGCCTGGCATATGGTACAGACAGACACACTGAGTATTGAAGGAGCTGGGATGGGTGGAGTGGATGGAAGTGAACGAGTGGCGGTTTCCTTTTACTAAAATCAGAAACAGTCAGACTGCAGCCTCAGCTGACTCTCCCTGACATGCTTAAACTCAGGTTTGATGTGCTTAGCTTTAAGATGGCTGTAATAGTAAAAGAAGAAATTAACTTTTTAAAAAGCTGTGTTAATAAGCGTCTGGGCTTCTTTCTAGATCCAGCACATGTACCGTTGTGCTCGAGTCCAGGGCCTGGACACCAGTGAAGGGCTGCTGCTTTTTGGTAAAGAGCATTTTTATGTGATTGATGGATTTACCATGACAGCAACCAGGGAAATAAGAGATATTGAAACCTTACCTCCAAAGTAAGTAAATGAATGAAGAGACACAGAGAACAGCTATCTTTAGAAGACAAAAATACACTTGCGTAGTTCCTTTTTTAATTAGAAAAATTGCGTTATAGGTAATGTTACTCCCCGGTTTGTACGTATTTACATATTCACAAGGGTAATACTTATTTCAAGGCAATAAAGAAAAGAATTTGGCTGTTTATCAAGGTGAGAAATAAATTTTATTTAGTTTTCACTAAATAAATAGTATTAATAGTATCAGACACCAAGTTACTTATATTTTGATCTATTTGAGTATAAACTTAAGCTGAATTTATAAATGGTTCTATTTTCAAAATACCTAACAGATGCACAGTTGTAGACAAAATGCAGGTCACTGCCCAGTACTCGTGAATGAAAGGGAGTCACCGGGAACTCTAAGCACCCTAGAAGCACCAGCAGACGTTAACTGGGTTTTATGCACCATCCTTTTCTTCTGCCAGTCCTGTGTGGAAGACTCAAGGGGACAGACAAAGCTAGAAGCAAGATAAGAAGGCTGAGCCTAGAAAATGAACAGACTTTTTCTCTTCTTTTCACATTTTAAATAACCACTATTGAATGTAAACATGGTCTTTGTAGTTGATCCCTCACAGATATTTTAAATAATTATCTTCAGCCACAATCAGGATCACATTATGACTTTCATAGATCCTTCTTCCATACAAAATATCATTAAAAATTATGTTTTGTGACTACTAGCATAAAGATAAATATACTCGTAGAATAAAACATTCCCCAAAGTTCAGTTTTTTCTCCTGATTTTGGAAGAAACTAAAGCATTTTCTTGGCCCCTAAAGTATGTAAACTTAGGCACTGTGCTAACTAAAGCCTGGTAGGTAAGTTTGTCCTGACAGTAATAAGAGGATTTTAAAAATTGTATTCATGAAGACTGAGCAACATTGCTCCAAAAAATAGAAAAATTAGCCGGGCATGGGGGTGGGTGCTCTCTTGTCCCAGCTGCTTGGGAGAAG
Source organism: Loris lydekkerianus (assembly GCA_963574355.1). NCBI lineage: Eukaryota > Metazoa > Chordata > Mammalia > Primates > Lorisidae > Loris > Loris lydekkerianus. Next base: position 3,716 of record CAUYPK010013796.1, read on the forward strand.
CTGAGGCAAGATGATCATTTGAGTTCAGGAGTCTGAGGATGCTGTGAGCTCTGATGACACCACTGCACACTAGCCCCGGCAACAGAGTGAGACTCTCTCTCAAATGTGTGTGTGTCTACCTAGATACAGATTTATCTCAAAGGAGCTTTCCTGTATATCAGGTAGCTGACAAATTCTTTCAAATATATTTTTTTAACTAAAAGTTCTGATAGATTATTCACCCATCCTGTTCATAGGTTGAAAATTACTCTTGCTCTGTTTTGGTTGTTTCCTTTTCCTCTTGGCTGCCTACAGTATGCATGAGCCAATAATCCCCAGAGGAGCCAGGCAAGGCCCTAGTCAGCTCAAGAGAACGTGCAGCATTTTCGCATACGAAGACATCAAAGAAGTGCATAAAAGGAGATACCTCCTGCAGGTGCGTTGATTCAGCAGTGCTGAATGTTTTGTCATGTCCTTTATTAAGAAGATGTATTATTTTAAAACTGATATGTGCCGTTAAAACCCTGTGTAAGAGCCACACTGTTCTTTAAGGTATTCCTTAGATTTGGTTGAATGATAGACAGGACATGCGCATATATATAACTGTATAATACATCTCTCCCTTTTTAAACATACCCTAAAATTTGGGTGATATTCTTGTTTTCTGTCTTTTCCCTGCAGGTATCCAAATCAACATTGTCCTTTAATACAAAAATTACATCCTTACTATGATTTTACAAAGTTGTAATTTTATATATTATTTTATCATTGCTCAATTAAAAATGTTATAAATAAATTGAGCAAAGTAAGAAAAATCTGGTTATTTTGGAGCATAATCTATAGGGAATTCATAATCCTGAAAATAATTTTTAATCAACAAATTAATTTCTTCAACATTGTAAAAATTTATGGTGGAAAAGTTAATAGAAAAAAACTTATTTGTTTGTGAAATTATTTTTTTCTTAATGTTTTTCTCTCGATTATTTCAGCCTATTGCTGTGGAAGTTTTCTCTGGAGATGGACGGAATTACCTCCTGGCTTTTCAGAAAGGAATTAGAAACAAAGTCTATCAAAGGTCTTTTTTATCAGGAATACTTTATATGCCATTATGGGAAGAGATGGGAGGGGGAGTCATTCCCAATCCAGCTAGTTTTTAAAAAATCTAGAATTAGATCAGTAAGTCAACACCTATAAAGATGTTTGTTTGTTTTTTGTTTTTGTTTTTTCTGCCAACCTTGTGAAATCAGACTCTTTTGTCTTTTAAAGTGGTGCAATTCTACTGTGACATGCCATTTTTCCTCTAGGTAACTATACTATAGGAGAGATCAGCCAAAGCTACTTTTATCACCAAGTCCAGTGCCTCTGAATACAAAAGAATGGTGAAAGTGTAGCTTGACACGTAACACTTCAAGTTCAAAACAGGCTTGCTTCCTTTTAACAAAAATGATGTTAATGCCATTCCTTGATATTGAACGTAGGGACTGAGTTCCCATAGAAATTGTATTCACATAAGACTCTTTTCTGGCTTTGCAAGACAGATTGGATAACTTCATTCTGGATAAGTAGAATAGCCAAATAATGCAGTTAATCTGAACTGCGCCATAGTTTACTTTTGGTGGATTATATTTAAAATTTTACCTTTAAAAAGAAAGGTGCTTGAGGATATTTCTTTTGGATATGTGAATAATAAGACTGTTAAGTGATCATAGAGCTGAGAGAGGTTCTCTTGTTCTTTGAAGGGCAGTACAGAGCCTAGCAATCTCTCTATTAGGGAAAGTTTTTTATTTCAAAATTATTAAGGGGATACAAATGTTTTTGTTACATGGATTGCTTTTGTAATGCTTGAGTCACGGCAATAAGTGTGCCCATCGCCCAAATAGTGTTCACTGTACCTGTTAAGTAGGGATTGCTCCTCCCCCGTCCACCCTCCCTCCTGCTGGATTTCCAAGGAGTTTTTCTTCCTTCTGCGCACATGTGCACCCATTGGTTTGTTCCAGTTTAATAGACAGTACATGTGGTGTTTGTTTTTCCTTTCTTGAGATACTCAGGGTAAGTGTTGTAGAAGATTTGTATTTCATATTACTGCCATGAGGAATAGCTAATACTGTGCAGGGCTGCTTATCATTGGGATACACCTGGGAAAGGAGGGTGAGTCTGCAAATAAAGGGCCTGTGGGTGTGGATTGGTGACCTCAAACGTCCTTCACAGATGGGAAGAGCTAAGTAAAGTGACTGACATTCACTTTTACTTACCTGTTTCATTAACTTTTAAAGGTGATTCTCAAATTTTTAACACAAGGAAATTATTTGTTTCTCATAAGTAGAAGCTGCTATGGGGAGGAGATGCATTTGTCTTTCTCGAGAAATTTCATATGCCAGATTCAAGGTCCACTGCCATTTTGGGGATTTTACCATAGTTCTCTTTTGCCTTTAAAAACCTATGTTGACGTGGTAGGCAGCACTGCAGGAAAAGTTATGACAGTGTCACATCAAGGTTCTATCTCTGTGTGTCTTCTTTGGTAGAGCAGTGTCTGTGTTCTGTCTTTCGTTGAGCTGTCAACATTACTTACTGTCATGTGAATCTAAATGTAGCCATTAATGACATTTTAGGACTTCATTAAATTGACTCAATTCCTGCAGATCCGTGTTGCAAGGCTATTTCTTCTGGTAGGGTGGAAGCATACATAAAAGTCCAAAATAATAGATTTTGCTGTATGTTTTTATATTCGGTTTCGGAAGTCACATCTTCCCATTTGTTATGAACAGGAGTGTTCTTATTACTGTGTATTCCATCTCCCTGCTATCTGTTGGACAATGGGAGGGTAGCTGCACAGTGAAAATCTAGATGAACCATCCTTTCCTAAGCTTCCGTTAGATCCTGACGGAGACTTCATTTGCAACTTCATGCCGTTTTTTCAATTTTCCAGGTTTTTGGCTGTAGTGCCATCTCTGACTGACAGTTCAGAATCTGTATCTGGGCAACGACCAAACACAAGTGTGGAGCAGGGGTAAGTGGTTTGTTGCTTGTACATTACAGGTTAATACTGAGAGTAGGATGGTTTATATGTGGACAGTATCCTTTAGCATTTTTAATGAGCATTTCCCACCCTCTTCCCCCTCCTCCCGGGGTTGCAGAAAATTATTTAAATACTGGGAACTAGAAGGAAGAAGAGAAACATGCACCAATTACCTACTGGTCTTTCTTGAATCATGCATATGTAAATGTGCATAGTGGAGTTTGTCCTCTACAAATACATTTTCATTCTACTTCTTCCATTTAAATGTTCTATTTAAATATACCCACTCCCCCGTATTTCAAATGTTCTTCAGAAATAATAACCTGTAGTTGCTACTTATTTACCAGGTATATATACTTATTTTGACATCTTTACTGGGTTTTCTTATCATTATACTGGAAATGTAATTCCCCATTACTTCGTAATGGTAGAGTCTCCATAGTAAAATTAAGGGTGTAAATTTTAAGGCTCTTTATACACAAGCCAACTTGATATCCATAAGAACTGTATAAGTTTATAGTCTACCATTAGTGGATACATTTGCTTGTCTAGATAAAGATTTCCCAGCTCTGTATATTACTTTTTAAATTTTTACTGATATTATACATTGCTTTCTTATTTTCTAAATGTATTTGTCTTTAATTCTTTGTAAGCTTGAGCTTCGTGTATGTTCGTTAGCCATTCTAAGTTATCATTTGTAAATTGTTCATAACTTTTGCCCATGTTTCTTTCAAGTTCCTATTATTAATTTCTGTGGGATTTTTTGTATAATAAGGTGTACTCCTTTGCTTGTCATATTTGTTGCAGATTACCCAGTTTTCCTTGTAATTTTGTTTTTCCATATTTAAATTTAAACGTCTGTTCTTATGTATTCAAACCTATCCGTGGTTTGTGTTCTTTAGAGCAACTTTTCATCTGAGAAAGGCCTTTGGGATGATCCAGAGGTGTCCAACTTTTTTTTTCCTGCTGCACTTTGGATGAAGAATTATCTAGGTCACTCATTAAATATACAAACTAGCAAAAACTGATTAGCAAAGAAAAAAGGTCCATTCATACTTTTTGTGGTATCAGACCCCATGAATAAGCAAAGCGGTCCTCACATAATCTGCATGCAGCCTGCAGGCCACAGGGGGGCACCCCTGAAAGGATCCGGAGACTCCACTCCATTTATACCACTCAGGAACTGTAGCCCAATAATCCAATAATGACTAATAGATTAGTCATTTCAACATGCAAGAAAATTACTTAAAATTCTACTAGGGATTCTATAACTTTTAAATAAAATTTGATTCCAGTCTGTGCATGTGTAAATATATGGTAGAACCTCTTTATTTGACCACCCAAGGAACTGTAACAAACTGGTCTACATACCAAGGTGGTCAACGTAAGGAACTAAGCCCACTATACTGATACATACTATGAACATTAGCCCATCTTAAGGAGGTGGTCAGTGTAGGAAGGTGGTCAACTGTGGAGGTCCTACTGTATCAAGTTTGTATATTTCTCTTTAAGTTGTTGCTTCTATTTTTCTTTAGCCATGGCTTGGCAATACAAATGTTAAACATTTGCTTTCATTAACCTCAGAAACATGTCCTGTTCCTAGTCATTTATGTTATTATTAATGTAAATCCAGGAAGTGAAAGATTTCCTAATAAGCCTTTTTCTACTTGTAAAAAAACTAGCAGAGTGCGAGCTTACCTGCCTAGATGGTGTCAAGCTTGCCCTTCCTTGTTCTTGCTGCCTTCTGTACTGAGTTGGTAGTTCTAAAAGAACTTTTCAGAGCTTAGAGGCAAGAAATAGAAGTTCATTTCTAACTTTTCTATCTTCCTTTTCAGTTATCTCCTTATAAAGTTGAGGACTGATCATGGCTATTTTTCCAAAGAGAGTATCCTTCATATGCAGAATTTATCTAGAAGTAGAAAGTAGTAGCTATACTGTTGAGCTGAATGTGTTTATGACCTGAGGCTTACAAAATCTATTGACTTCCTTTCAGATAATAAAATATATAGTTAAATACTTTCTTCCTGGCTCTACAACCAATTCTTAATTATCATTATTAGAAAACTAAATAAACTTTAAATAGGGTTTTATAGCATTCTGAGCAAATCTGCTATCCAAAAAATGTAGTATGTAAGTTTTAATGACTAGGATGGCATTGTCTTAACTGTCGTAAAACACTCATATTGTCATTTATTTATCCAATACCTCTTTTAGAAAGAGATGAACTATATATCTACTATGTATAAAATATTGTATAATATTTCAGTTATTCTAATTAAATGTCTTTGGATAGGTTTACATATGGATTATAGTAAAAAAAAAAAAACTTAGAAGGTTGGACTAGATCAATGTTTTTACAATTCTTTTGACAGTAAAAATTTATACTATATTTCATTCTGAGACATACAAACTGAGTCATAAGTACTAAGACAAAATCCACATAAAAATACTTTCCTTCACTGTATGGGTGATATCTTCTTATATTCTCTGGTTTCTTCTGTCCAGTTCTGTTATTTCATATTTCAAAATGCTGATCACGACCCACTAATAGAGCCTTTGTAATTTGAAACAAGTTCCTGGTCCAGGTGACTTTTAAGTTTTTCAACCTTATATTTGCTCAGGTTTAAAACTATGTTGCTTACAATTTATTTCATTATGTATTGTTTTTTAGATCTGGATTGCTTAGCACTTTAGTGGGAGAGAAGTCTGTGACTCAGAGATGGGAGGTAAGTTCACTGGCTCCATCTGCTTCCCTAGTAATTTGCAGTTGTGATAAGAGTCATAGGGTTAAAATCATTTTAATACTAATACATAAAATACATACCACAGAGAAAATATTTTCTTTTAGGAGGAAAAGTGTTTCATTATTCTGAAACCTGTTAAAAAGAAATTGTCCTTTACTTCAGTTTGCATATAAAATGTTTAAAAAGTAAAAATGGTGGAAATGATTGATTGATCCAAACATGAATCTTGTCTTTTCTCAGAGAGGTGAAATCAGCAACTTCCAGTATTTGATGCACTTGAACACTCTGGCCGGCAGATCATACAATGACCTCATGCAGTATCCTGTCTTCCCCTGGATCCTTGCAGATTACGACTCAGAGGTAAATCTCAAGTCATTTTCTCTAAGTGGAACACATTTTCAGAAATAATGTAAGAATACCGCAATTGCCTCAATATTTTATTTGCTTTATAGTTTAGTATTCTCAACAGGCACTAATTTTTAAATAATGAGATGTTTTAGCTTGGACATATAAAAACTTTGAATAATTGACCCACTTACTGGGTATTAGATATAATTCATAATGTGTATTCAGTTTCCTTAAGTGCTGAAAAACTTGCATTCATCACTGGATGTCCAAATCCATCTGTGTACTTTGAAATGTTTGCCAAGAAAACATTAAGTGACTCTTCCGCCACATAGAAGAAATTTTTAGTACCAGCCCAAGAAGCCTTGGAAGATAATTTCTAACAGTTCATCATGTACGTGACTTGAATTCAGACTCAAGCACAAGCTAGGCGTGGTGGTGCACACCCGTAATCCCAGCTACTTGGAAGATGACTGAGGTCAGAGGACTGCTTGAGCTAGGAGGTCAAGATCAGCCTGGGCAGCATAACAAGATCCTGTCTTTTAAAAAAAAAAAAAAGAAGAAGAAGAAAAAGAAATTAGGAAAAAATGGTGTAAAGAAGAAAGCAACTCAAGAAGAATAGTATAAAGAAAAAATAAAGGCAGTACCCGTAGCTCAGTGGGTAGTGCACTAGCCACATACAGCAAGGCTGGCAGGTTAACAATGACAGCTGCAACAACAACAACAAAAAAAAGACATAACAGCACATAATGGATATAAATGTTATCCTTTTTCTCTTCCTTTGCCTCCTGTCTGATAGAGATATAATTAGTTCTGAAATGAACCAATAATAGGCAAAACAAAAGAGGCTTGGCTCTTGATAAACAAAAAGGTTAATCATTCTTAAAATGCACAAAATCTTTGCATCTTCTAATTAACTATCAGGGCTACTTGTATTTTCAGAAATATTATGCATCAGCATATTAGGGAGAAATATAAAGCTTTTTCTTCTGCCTTCAGAAAGTTTTAGTCTAATGAAAGGATAGAAATTAGCCTTACATACATATGGGTGTATTTTAGTGCATTTGATGTGTGAATCTGTACAGTCACATGGGTAGTTACTATGCATACCTAATGTGCCTTTGGGTAAAAAAAAAAAAAATGTAATAGAAGAAGAATTCAAGAGTAAAAATGAATAAAATGAAAATATCCTTTCTTTAAGTTAATCAAGGAAACTTAGAAGAAAATACAGATTTCTAAAGAGATGGGATGTCCCAAAAGAATGCAGTTTTGTTAAGAGGGTATGGGAAACTCTGTTCACCTTTACAGTGAGGTCCTATCACTGAACTCTCAACTCTATACCTCATTCTCTTGATGTAATTCTGATCCTCACTCTGTATTCCCCAGCTGAGGAAATGGCACCACACTCCATACTGTCCAAGCTGCAAATTATCCTTTCCCTACTGCCCAAGCTGCAAATTATCCTTTCCCTACTGCCCATGTCCACTTTGTAACCAAGATGTGTCCTTTTCTCCCTCAGCATAGCCAGGGTCTCATTTCAGGCCCTCTTTCTCTTCACTGGACATGGCAACAGCCTCCTCACTAGACTTTCTCTTCTGTCCACTCTTCCTTCCTTTACTCTGTCCTCTACAATGCAGCCAGTTTCAGAAACACAAATCCAAGTGAGTCTTCCCCCTTTTTGAAATTATTCAGTGAATCATAATTTGGGAGAGAGTTGAAAACCCTCCGTGCAGCACCTTTTCCATGTGTCTTCTGCCTGTGTGTTCCTCATTTCCTCCCAGATTGCCATCCTAGGAGCCCTTTCTTCCCTCTCTCAGACCTCAGCCTGTCTATCCCCCGGTGCCCGTCCTGTGTATCTTTCTCCCTGACTCACCCGAGAGCTCCATTTCAGGTCCCAGGTCTGTTCTTGCGCCCCTGGGTCATCCTCTCCTTTGCTCACACTGCCTTGGAGCTGTATCGTGGTCTTTTTTTTTTTTTTTTCCCAATCTTTCCAATTATGGTATTTTTTTTTACAGCATATTGTAAAATCATGCTAATTGTCTTACCCCATGATTGAAACAGCCTTGAACACATTAGACTACCTTATATATTTCTCAATTCCCAACCCCTAGAACAGTGGCTGCTACTTAGTATGAACTTTAATGTTTGTGGAATTAACTAAAATTGTATAAATAAGGTGCTTCTCATGTGGACTTTAAAGGAACACGTGTTAGTTTGACTTATATTTATAAATGAAAAATTAGTTTGTCCTGCCCAAGGAGAAACTAATTTGTATTAGAAACTAATTTGTATTTTAAAATACAAATTTCGGCAAAATTAGTCAATCACAATGCACTATAAAAGGAGGAAAATTGAAACTCCACATGAAACAGGCATGTTTTAGATTTTTACTTTTAACACCCTCAGTGAGTAAATTTTGATTTCCTTTTAAGTATATTAATTAGGTCAGCTGGAGAAGAGCTTTTAAAATAATTTGGTAGCCTGAAAGAACCCATTGCCTTTGGAAGTCACTCGACTTGGTACAATGTTGTCTTTCAGGGATGAATGAATTGCCTAGTGCTCTAGTTTATACCCCTCCCAGATCACCTCATGGAAGAAAATGCTCAGAAGTGAATTTAGAAGGAGATGGGGAAGGGGTAGGGACTAGGTAGACACAGAGAGGAGATTTGACTCTCCATTTATGTGAGTGATGGAGGAGAGCATGGATTGGAGCTTTCAACAAGACCTAGGACCTTTTTCCCTCTCATCTCAACCCCAAACCTGGACCCTGAGTGCCTTCCTGTATGGAACACATAATTTCCCAAACAGCTGTCTTCAGACTGAGTCAGTTACCAAACTGCCATGTGCCTGTCTGTACAGTGTGGACCCACAGTGGGTACAGAGGATGGTTTTGGAGTTCAGTTCTGCTGGTTTGCCCCTATGGAGAGTAGTGCATTCTAAGTCATCATCATCTGCGAGAGCTACTGTCTCTACACTAGTAAGAACAGAGTTCTTAACAACCTGGAACTGCATTTTCTTTTGTATTTTAGGAAGTAGATCTTACTAACCCCAAGACATTTAGAAACTTGGCAAAGCCGATGGGCGCGCAGACAGATGAACGACTGGCTCAGTATAAGAAGCGATACAAAGACTGGGAGGACCCTAATGGCAAGTGACTAAGTTTTACGAGTAACCCATTATTTAGTGATCTGGCATTCCTGCATCCTTCCTCAAATTGTTCATGTATCCCGGTATCTACGTAGGTAGGTTACATGTGCATAGATGCAGGTTATCAGAGTAGCAAAAAGGTTTTGCATGCCGGCTTAGGCATTTTTACATGGCTTGTTGGAGTAGGAGACTGAGGATGTCTGCCATGCATAGAGCAGAAATTGCCCAGCGTACTCTGCCTCTCTCTCCAGTCATTTCTGCAGGAACCACACTTTGATTTATTGACCCTCAGTTTTATTGAGGGACTTTTTGCATTAAAAAAAATAGTTATTTATTATGTTTAACATTCATTGTATGAATGTTATTGTATGAATGTCAAAGAGATCAAACAAACAAAGGTGGGGGGAAAGCCTAAGCCTAATAATATTCTTGTGTGGACTCTTTTAATCCCTGTCTGCTAAGGAAAATCAGTGATAAAAGTACTTAAAATTCATAGACAACAATTTGGAAAAATACATTCATTTCAAAGCCAGAACCTAATAAAAAGCAGATGTAAATCAATATTCTATTTTAATGGAAGATGATTTATTATTAAGGGTTATATAACTATTACAGTAAGCCTCAATATATGAAATTGATACATGTCCTGAGTTTTTTGGGAAAGGCTACTGATTTATTCTTCCTCTGGATTACTGCCAGACATGTGAATGAGGGATAGTGGTGTCATCGGGAACTTTTTCTATGACAATGCCAGTGCTTACTGTACTTAGGGTCACAGTTACCACTTACACATTTTCAAGCCTACAAGTTGTTCCAATTTTATTTTCGTATTTCCTCTCCTGTTTTTAATTATGTTTAATTTTCTCAAACAGGAGAAACTCCAGCTTACCACTATGGGACCCACTATTCATCTGCAATGATTGTAGCCTCTTACCTCGTAAGGATGGAGCCTTTCACACAGATATTCTTAAGGCTACAGGTAAAACTTTACATGAGAGATTTTACCATTGTTGTTCTGTTTAAAATATGCCTTTTAAAAATGTATTACAAAAAGCTCTGTGAAGTTTTAGAGACAAAGTAGTCAGTAAATTAAAGTAAATTTTTGTTGGACCAAAACTGATGAATAAACTAGAATTTACTTAGAATAAACAAATGCCAAGCGTACACTTTCTAACCAGGCTTAAATGGTTGAATTCAACAAATTATTTTTTGAAAAAAGGAATACTTTCTAGCTCATTTGCAGTCTCTGTAATTATAATCGCTTTTCCCCACATTCTCTTTCATTCAGCAAACACTTACTGTATACCTACTATTTCTCACCTGTGGGGCTGATGCCACATGTGTGTGGTTGAGGGAGACAGCCAAACATAATACATAAGTAAATTAGAAAGTGTTTTAGAGTGTGATAAAATCTGTCAGAAAAACATAGGTCAAAGAAAGGATGAGGCAATGGAAGGTGGGGGACGGCAGGATGCAGTTTTAAGTGGAGTAGTCAGAATAAGTCTCCTGTGAACAAAAAACGCCAAGCAGGTGAGGGAGCTGCTCCCTCAGACCTCCGAGGAAATGTGCGCCAAACAGAGGGAAGAACTCAGGCAAGGGCCCAAGGGCAAGTCTGTGCCTGACACATTGGAAGAAGAGCAAGGGCCCCGGCGCATCCAGTCCTCTCCAGTAGAGGAGGGAGGACGGTCATAGGAGATAAAGTCAGAAAGGAAACAGGCCGGATTGTGACAAGCCTTGCAGTCATCTAGGGGTTTGGGCATTTTTCCACAGAGGACGTCCTAAGACAAATACATCACACTCACAGAGCACAGCAGAGGGAGTTTGAAGACCGTGGGTCGCAGCAAAAGAAATCCCTTTTCCTGATGGAATCTTTTCTATCTGTGACTATCTGATCACCTTTGCTAATTCTCTGCTTCGTTTACATTGGTATGAGAGCTTGGATGTCATGTTAATTTGAAAAATTAGCCAAACATATATATCACTTGAATTTTCCCAACTATAGATGATTTTCATGGACTAGAATCTTTTCTGAAGATGTCATCATCAAACTAAAATATTTATATTTTATAGTCTTGTCCTCTCTATACAGTTAATATTTTTAGAAATACTTATATTTGGATTTGACTTTGATAGTAAAACAAATACATTGAGAGATGTCTGTAAAGGCGTGCCAGCAAAGAGAATTGGATTAATTTTCTTTTCATGATAATTAAAAATTGTACATACTTAATGTAGGAAAATGGGAAATTAAAAATGTCACCAAACACATTTGGCATTTTGAAGTCCTTGAACTTGGCAGAAGCTCTGAGGTGGGAACGGTTCTCTAATAGAAGTGCCCTCTCATTCTGCCCACAGGGTGGCCACTTTGACCTGGCTGACCGGATGTTTCACAGTGTGCGCGAGGCCTGGTACTCAGCATCAAAGCACAACATGGCAGATGTAAAGGAGCTTATCCCAGAATTTTTTTACTTACCAGAATTCCTGTTCAATTCCAACAACTTTGATCTAGGTATGTTGAGCTCTGGTGCTATCTTAGGAATGTGAACCAGGAAAAGTCATTTTTCTGAAGATTGTCTGCAGCACACATTAAAAAAAAAAAAATGTCTTATAGTTTTACTCACTATTATTTACTGTAATCCGATGTGAGTGGTTACATAAAATAAGAAAAGCAAATTTATGCCCCCATAAAGCTGTTACAAACTTTAGAGTGTGTTAGACATCTAAGAGTTGACACAGATTATATAAGAAATTACATCAGATGTTCAGAATTTTGTTGTTTTGATGGAAAAAAGGCAAAGTGAAAATTTATTTGGAAATTTTACTACTGAAAACCTTAGCAGCCAAGAGTGGCATATCCAAATTCTTCATGTATTGTTTTAACCCCATACATAGCTTTACCAATCTCTGTTTGTATGCGAATGTATTTTAAAGTTAGGATTTCAGAATAACTTTAAGTAAGTTCCTTTTTCTATTCTATGAGGGTCTTATTTTCTAGAAAAACAGAACCAAATCAGCATTTACAGAAGTGGAGAAAAATTTCATCTGTACTGTATATTATCTGGCAGCTAGAGGAAGTAGATTTGCCTTTGGTTCCAGTTTCTTGGAACTCATTTGTATTTCTTTTATAGCATATCAAAATTCCATTGTTTCCACTTTAGAATATTCCTCCCAGGTATTGTCCTCTTTTCCTATTTTTTTAGTATCCTGTAGTTTTTACTGTTTTTAAGAGTTCAGCATATAAATCATTACTAGCTTCACATTTTCATTAACATAAAATTCAGGGAAATATTTATGTCCTATGCATTCAAGAGATTTGTTCTTTTTATAAAGTTTTCTAAAAATTATTTTTATTTATTTGTCTATCACCAGCCCTAACTCTGTGAAATGGAATTCAAGGGGAAACATAGTAAGACTCTTAACTGTCCCAACAAAAGTTCTGAAATTGAGTCTCATTACACCTCCAATTGGGCCTGAAGCTTGCCCTTGAACAGTTAGAGACCCCAACTTCCAGAGCTTAGAATTGGAGGAAGTGATGGTTTCCCCAAAGTCAGCGGTTCTCAACCCCCAAGACCCTTTCACAGGGGTCACCTAAGACCATCAGAAAACACATTACGATTCGTAACAGTAGCAAAATTGCAGTATGAAGTAGCAGCGAAAATAATTTTATGGTTGGGGGTCACCACAACATGAGCAACTGTTATTAAAGTGTCGTGGCATTAGGAAGGTTGAGAACCAGTAGAATAGATGTTCAGAATCTGTTCTGTTGCAGAATCAACCAGTGTGTGCTCTGCAGACTCTTGAGTATGGATGCACATTAGCATTTTCTTGTTAATTCACCTTTGGAGAATGCTGGCTTTTCCTCTAAGAACATGACTTTCAAAGGGAAAAAGGTGGAGAGGTATAGAAAGAGATACCCCGATCTCCCAGAAACACTGGCTCAGTTTGATAAGCCATGTTGCAAAGGTGTCCCGACCAGACTGTTTACAAACCTACCAAACAATCCGCTCTTAAAATAAGTCATGTATCTCCTGTCGTGTTTACCTTCATAACAAGTCATCTTCCCTTCTTGAAATCATACACTTTAAACACTGTGTGCATAAAAAGATGCAACAAGAAAACTTTTATAAGAAAACATAGGGATAAATCTTCATGATCTTGAATTTGACAGTGAATTGTTAGATGTGATACTAAAAGAATAAGCAATAGCAACAAAAGATAACTTGGATGTTATCAGTATTACAGCCTTCTGTATCCAAGGATATTGTTAAGAAAGTGAATGGACAGTATATAGAATGGAAGAAAATGTTCACAAATCATATATCTGATAAGGTTCTAGTATCCAGATACAAACAATTTAAAATTGAACAACAAGGAGACAACCCAGTTGAAAAATGGATGAAGGGGCCAGTTGTAGTGGCTCAGACCTGCAATTCCAGCACTTTGGGAGGCAAGCAGGTTACTTCAAACCAGCCTGGGTAACAGGACAGGGCCCCATCTCTACAAAAAATTTAAAAATTAGCCAGGCATGGTGGCACATGCCTATTGTCCTAGCTACTTAGGAGGCTGAGGGGGGAGAATCATTTGAGACCACGGAGTTTGAGGTTGAAGTGAGTCATGATTGTGAACTCTGAACCTCTGAACTCTAGCCTGGGCAACAGAGAAAGACCCTGTCTCTTTAAGGGGAAAAAAAAGTGGGCAAAGGACTTGAATAGATATTTCCCCCATTTTTCCAAATGGCCTGTAAACACATGAAAAAATGCTAAACATTCTTAATCAGCAGGGGAGTGCAAATCAAAACCACGGTGAGGTACCACTTCACATCCACTAGGATGGCTACAGTGGGGAACAGAAGGAAAGGTGATAAGTGCTGGCAAGGATATGGAAAGATTAGAACCTCATACATTGCTGATGGGAATGTAAAATGGTTCAGCCACAGTGGGAAGCAATCTGGCAGTTCCTCAAAAAGTTAAATGTAGAGATAACATATGACTCAGCAATTCTACTCCTAGGTATACAGGATGTAAAACAGGAACTCAAGTGAGTATGTGTGAGAGCATGTTCATGTCAGCATTATTCACAGTGATCAAATGGCAGAAATGGCCCAGGTTCCTGTTAAGGGTTGAATGGGTAAACAGATTGTAGCACATACAGTGCAATATACTTAGCTGTGAAAATGAAGTTTAATAGATGAATCTCAAAAACACAATGCCATGTGAAAGAAGCCAGACGCAGCTGTTCACATGGCCTGCGACTCCTCTCGGGAAGTGGAGCAGCCAGCTCCACGGAGAGAGGACACACACTGGTGTTCCAAGGCCGGGGGAAGTGGCAGGAGGAGCAACCAACTAACTGGTACAAGGTTTGTTTGGGGGCGATGAAAATGCCCTGGGACTAGATAGAAACGGCGACGCATGGTAACATCACACACTGCACGGTACTGAATTATGCACTTTACCATGTTTACTTCTATAAAATACTGTTTGCCTCTTCACCCAAAAAAGATAAGTAAATTGGTGTAAACGAAAAAGCACTTGAGTTTTTCCCTGGCCCTGAGATGAGTAATATTCACCCTGGGATCTTTTTGTTTCTACATCCCCAACGCTGGAATTAGACCGAGAGTTTTCTACAGGCCGTGTTCCCTTTATGTCACTTTTAAATTGCAGATAGTGTTAATAAAATTATGTTACATAAGTATTTGGGAATTTTAGCAAAATTTTGGAAAGTAATTTATATGTCAAGTTGCTTACTGTTACTTGCTAACTATCAAAAAATTAGGACTTGAGGCTGTTTCAGGAGGTGTGAAAGGTGTGTGAGGGGGAGGGTTCTAATAACTTGATTTATTTTTATCTTAAGTGATATGGTAATTTTTTTAACCAAATCGAGACATTTCTCTAAACAATAAACTGATATTTAGATCATTTAATATCACAACATAAATAAATCATCAAGTAACAATGATGAAGATACGATTGTTTCTAAGGGAAATATTTCTATTGGTTTTCACTTGCATTTGGCTTGGTGTTCTAAAATTTGAACAACTGCCCTTCTCTGTGAAAATTTCCAATTCAACTATTTATCTAACCAACTGCTGTTAAACTAGTCATCATTTTTATTTATAGAGTCATTTTTTATAATGATCTGATTTGTATGCATGAAAATTCTGTAGTGACTTTTTTGTGTATTTAAGAAAAAAAGAAATACAGCTGAGGCTGTGCGCAGTGGCTCACACCTGTAAACCTAGCACTCTGGGATGCCGAGGCGGGTGGAGTGCCTGAGCTTATGAGTTGGAGACCAGCCTGAGCCAGAGCGAGACCTGATCTCTTAAACTAGCCAGGCATTGTGGTGGGCACCTGTAGTCTCAGCTACTTGGGAGACTGAGGCAAGAGAATCGCTTAAGCCCAGGAGTTGGAGGTTGCTGTGAGCTGTGAAACCAGAGCATTCAACCGAGGGCGACAAAGTGAGACTCTGTGTCAAAAAAAAAAAAGAAGAAGAAAAAGAGTATTTGTTTAGATGCCAACCCAATTTACTGTATTTTGTTTTGGATAGATTTCAAATATTTACAAATATGGAAATATTTCTGTATTTCAAAAATAACAAATATTTTCTCTAATTTTGTAGATTATCTGGCTATGACTTAAACAGTTTATGTGAAATAAATATTTTGTACATTTTTTTTTTTTGAGATAGGGTCTCACTTTGCACCCAGGGCTGGAATGCAGTGGTACAATCATGCTCACTGTAGCCTTAAATTCCTCAGCCCAAGCAATCCTCCCACCTCAGCCTCACAAGTAGGTAGGATGACAGGCGTGTGCTACCATGTGGGCTAATTTTTCTATTTTTTTGTGGAGGCAAGATCTTGCCGTGTTTCCCAGGATGGTCTTGAACTCCTGGCCTCAAGCAGTCTTCCCTCCTTGGCCTCCCACAGTGCATGAACTGCTGTGCCCAGCCTTACTTTTGCACCTTTTCACAACATGTTTTTGTTTTTGTCTGATAGCACCATAGTATTTCCATATATTTTTTGTGTTAAATGAGGAATTAACAGCAACAAATTATATTGCTTCAGACTTCATTTTGTTTTGATGAGAATCCTTCTTTAAAATCCATGCCTGTTTTACAGAGCTCTCTCTTGTGAATTGCAGAGTCAGAAATAAGAGAAATCTCATGTATTACAAATATGTCCAGGAGACTTTAAACAGTAGCCCCAAATGTGCTATTGGAAAGGAGTCCTGCCATCAGTTCAATCTCAGACATCAGTGTCTGATGTCCTTCTTAGAGAAGGGCAGTGCCCTTTAGCATGTTGGGACGGTGCAGGAATGCAGCACGCGGGACATTAGTGTGACTCAGCACTTCCTGAAGACCCTTCCTGGTGAAGCCCGCTCAGCCCTGCTGCTGGTGCGTAGTGAGTGTTTCTGAAGGAGTGCTCTCCCAGCACAGGGGGGAATGCCAGGGTAGATGGCCTCAGGCGGTCCTTTCTGGTGGTAAAATGTTGTAGTTCTGGTGAGAATCTAACCCACTATTTCTCTGCACTTTACTGTGAAGGTACCATTTGTCACGTTCGTTCATTTTTTGTTTTGATGTATCCAATTGCACAGGCTGTAAACAAAATGGCACCAAGCTTGGTGATGTTATCCTTCCACCCTGGGCAAAAGGGGACCCTCGAGAGTTCATCAGAGTCCACCGTGAGGTAATGGGAGCACACGTTGCAGTTACAATTGGATTTCATTTGGCCATGTGTCACAACACAAAGGACCTTGAGCAGTGCATCAGCAATTTATGTTACCAACACAGCAGTTGCCCTTTGTTTGCAGGGGATGCACTCTGAGATCCCCAGAGGATGCCTGAAACCATGAACAACACCAAACCTTACATGGAGTAGGCTTTTTTCTACTGCTGAATTTACAAATTACCTATATACTCGAGTATAAGCCGAGTTTTTTCCGGCACAAAATTTGTGCCGAGTTTGGGTTTTTTCAGCACAAAATTTGTGCCAGAAAAACTCTGCTTATACTCGAGTATATACAGTAGATATGGTAGGAAATTAACAGCAATAAGTAATAATAAAATAGAACAGATACATACTGTAATGAAAACCATATGAATATAGTGATTCTTCCATAAAATATTGCAATATTTTTGACCATCAATAACAACTACAGAAAGCAAAACCATGAAAAGAGGGTACAGTTGTGTTGTCTTTATGAATGTGGGGTATGTTAGTTTTTGTTGACCACTGGCCAAGTTTCTTTTACTTTTTGAGCAAGTAATAAATATCAGTCAGTGATTGAACCTGTCTTAAAATTACAGGCTCTGGAGTGTGATTACGTGAGCGCCCATCTACATGAGTGGATCGACTTAATCTTTGGCTATAAACAGCAAGGCCCTGCTGCAGTAGAAGCCGTGAATGTCTTCCATCACCTTTTTTATGAGGGCCAAGTGGATATCTACAACATAAATGACCCACTGAAGGAGACAGCCACCATTGGGTTCATTAATAACTTCGGTCAGATCCCCAAACAGGTACATATTTTGTTTTCATGCCATCAGCCTATTCTTTCATAAATTGTGTAATATTTAGAAGTTAGATGATATTTAATAATTATTTAGACTAACTTAATGAAGAACCATACATATCACCTAATAGGTTCAATAGATTCCTAGATTATTCCTTTTTTTCCTCACCTTTATAGGTCAGATAAATAGTTTTATTTAAAGAAAAATTTTATATGGACTAGTGCAGGGTATACTTTCTTATATATGCACAAGACCAAGCAGGAGGGATCTTGTCTGTTACAGTCATGCAGAAAGGGCTTTGCATCCGGGAGCCAGTGGGAAGTCACTGCTGATTCTAGGCATGGAAATAATAAGGTCATATTTCAGCTTTAGAAGTTTATTCTGTCCTGTGTGTATGTCTCAAACACACGCACAGACTCTGCAGGGGAACCAACCTGGGAGTAGAAGACCCCTTAGAAAGCGACTGTAGTAGTTTAGGGAAGAGGTGATAATAGCAGATTACTGATGTATGCATGATAAGGGCTATGCTGTGAGGCACCTGGCGTGGAAATGCCTAGGGCGGGTAGTAGCTGCTCTCAGCACCCAGACACCGCAGCTCTCCATTTCATGTTCAGTGAAGAGCAAAGCTCCACGAAGAGACGTCATCCCCATCATCCACGGCACAGTGGACAGGGGTGCAGTGCACCAGGGATAACCGCAGCCCATCATGGAGAAGATGCTCTGCCGAGTTGATCAGACCACCCACCTCTACCAGGTGGGCTGGTGGTGCACACTTTAGCCCTGGTGTCTTCTCTGTGCCTGCTTTAGATGTTTCTCCTGGGCTCCTTTTCTGTAGGTTTCCAGGATTGACACTTGAAAACACACGGGACAATAGCAAGTTTCTGTACGCAGAAAAGCCATGATGGGCAGCTGACCAGCCTCTAACCACACCATTCACAATGCAGCTGATCCCCTAGTGAAGGAAACATTTTACTTTTAAAGCACAATGCTTGTTGATAAACTCTATCCACAAAGTATTTTATTTATACCTTTAGTTAAATCTTTACATTTTCTTCAGATGGAAAGGGGCAGAAGCCATGTTTCACACATTACAGGAAACAAATACAGGCAGCAAAGAAACAAAACACTCACGCTGTTCCAGTATTTCTGTGCTATTTTGGAATATAAGTTATGGCCAACAGTCTGAGAGAGATGGTTCGAATGCCACTGCATTTCTGGGATATTCCAGTGACTAATAAATTGGATTTCTACCTAAAAGGTAGAGCTGAGAAAAATCTAGATTTTGTGGTCACTGAATGTATACATCTTTACCTCCTTGCCAGCTGGTGCACTGCAGTATACTTAGGTCTCATAAAAGTTCTTCAGTGAATGTTCATGAACGTGCTTTAAAATAAGCCGTGATCCTATGCCCCTGTATGTAGATAAAATAGGAGCAAGACACTTAAAGGTTTAGAAACCTGAGATGTATGTACATCTCATTTTATACAAAGCGTTTTTCTGTTTTTGTTTTTCTCTTGGAAAACCAGAATATCTGATCACAGAGTGTGATAGTATTTATTCATCTTAAGAATCATGCATCTGAGGTTTTTCACATATCCTCCTCAAATACTAGTCTTCTGACAGATACTACTATATGCCTGTTTTGAAGATCTATAATAATCGAAAAACAGCAATATTCAATATATGGTAATATTTTTAATTCTGTGCAAATACTGAATGAAGATACAAGGTATTTTTTTTCTCTTTATAAGAAAGCAAAGTGAAAACAAGGTAATGATGTTTAGCAAATTAGTAGTACCTAAAAGACACCAAAGTGTTGTTGCTAAATCACAAAAAATTCCTGTTAAAACCAGAGATACTTCAATTTCAGAGAATGCCTATCTCCCTCCTATGGCCCACATGATATTCAGCTGTAAAGAATTGGTTAATCTGGCCAGGTGTCCTGGATCATGCCTACAATCCCAGCACTCCGAGAGGCCAGGCTGGTGGATTGCCTAAGCTCAGGGGTTCAAGACCAGCCTGAGCCAGAGCAAGACCCCGTCTCTAAGAACAGCCGGGCACCTGGACTCCCACCTACTTGGGAGGCTGAGGCAAGAGGATCTATTGAGCCCAAGAGTTGGAGGTTGCTGTGAGCTGTGACACCAGCATATTCTACCCAGGCCAAGAAAGGGAGACTCTGTCTCAAAAAATAATAATAATTTTTAGTCAACTGTAGATTGAGCAGATTAACTCTTTTTTTGGAAAGTTACTGTGAAATCAGCTTAGCTTTGAGCATGGCAGTGACCTAAGCTTTATTAGCATAGTCCTGTCCCCACTTACTAAGTTGTGGGTTCTCTGGCAACCTTCTTAGCCTCTTTGAATTCCTTTCTCAGTTATAAAATGGAGATAACATAGTACCTTGTGGTTGTTACAAAGCTCGAGTGAAGTAAAAACATAATGCCTATAAAAGAACTTAGCAGATGTTATTGTTCATTATAAAGTATGTCATCTTTTTTTGTACCAGTTATTTAAAAAACCTCATCCACCTAAGCGAGTGAGGAGTCGTCTCAACGGAGACAACGCAGGAATCTCTGTCCTACCAGGATCTACAAGTGACAAGATCTTTTTTCATCATCTAGACAACTTGAGGCCTTCTCTAACACCTGTAAAAGGCAAGATGATGGGACTTTTTATGCATGATCTGATGGTATTATTTAGTAATTCTGTCTTAGCAGTAACAAATTTGTTTTCTGGCAATAGTGTAATTTGTACTGTGCACTTTCAGTTAAATCACTAAATTCTCATCAGTATTTTCTTTTTATCTTCTTTGTTTTCTTTTTTTGGCCTGTTGGATTTTGCATCAGAAAGAACCAAACAAGTTTCTTGCAAAGATGGTCAAAACTCAAAAATATCAAAATCTTACAGCTTTATATGTAGAAAAACATGTCCAGCATCCCTTCTGATTTTTTTTTTTTTTTTTAACCTGGACAGTGTGGTTACATTTTTAGTTAAAAAAAAAAGAAAGAGAATCACTTGTCTGTATTTGCTCAGTGCTCAGCAAAGAGTTGGTGACATGGGGACATTTTTATTTTTTATTTTTGGGGATTCATTGAGCGCACAAGAAACCAGGTTATACTGATTGCATTTGTTAGGTAAAGTCCCTCTTACAATCCTGTCTTGCCCCCAAAAGGTGTGGCACACACCAAGACCCCACACCCTTCCCTCCTATTCTGATTTTTCATTTTTGTGCTACCTATCAGAAGTAACTTTCCAAAAAAAGAATCTGCTCGTCATTTTTTATCTGCTGGTCTAATGAAATAACCAAAAGCATTTTTTCAAGTAGATTTTCCCTCTTAGAAAAATGTTTTGCAAAATCTTCTTGAAGTTGTCACTTAAAAATTCTAAGAATTGGCCAGGCGCAGTGGCTCACACCTGTAATCCCAGCACTCTGGGAGGCTAAGGCGGGTGGATTGCCTGAGTTCAGGAGTTCGAGACCAGCTTGAGCAGGAGCGAGACCCCATCTCTAAAAATAGCTAGGGGCATTGTGGCAGGTGCCTGTAGTCCCAGTTACTTGGGAGGCTGAGGCAAGAGGATCGCGTGAGCCCAGGAATTTGAGGTTGCTGTGAGCAATAATGCCACATCATTCTATCCCAGGGCAACTGAGTGAGACTCTGTTTTGGAAAGAAAAAGAAAAAAGTTCCAAGATTTAAAAAGAAAATACAATATTTAGAGCATCAAAATTTAGCTAACTTGACTGGCTGCCATGCTGTGCCACTTTGCCCCACTACATACTCTGTGCCAGCTTCAGTCACTTCCCAGAGACTATTCTGGAGGACTGGTGTGGTCTGCAGAGTTCTGATACAGAACAAGAAGTCCATCCCTCTTGGAGAACACTGTGGCCTTCCTTAGGTGGTGCTAAAAACATAGATTGGTGGGCTGTGTCCCTGTGACATTTTAGGGAGCAAGTGTCTAGAAGCAGGAAGGCTGGAGGGAAGCCCTGCAATCAGTGTCCTGCCCAGCAGGTCTTGCGGAGGGCTCCAAGGTCAAGCTCTATTTATTTCTAAGATCGTGTTGTCTTAATGTAGGTGTCAGGATGCTTGATGTATATGAATATTTGGAATTACTGCATCATCCCCTGTGGGATAATGAGATTAGTTTTCCCTGTCCCTGACTTAATGTAATTGTTTGTTTTTTATAGAACTCAAAGAGCCCGTGGGACAGATAGTATGTACAGATAAAGGTATCCTTGCCGTAGAACAGAATAAGGTTCTAATCCCACCAGCCTGGAACAAAACTTTTGCTTGGGGCTATGCGGACCTCAGCTGCAGACTGGGAACCTATGAGTCAGACAAGGTTTGCGTTACTCCTTATGTGCTCATTGAATCTTATCCTTTCGTGGTCTGGATACCCTACTGAATGGGGGTGGGAGAACTCAGTACAAGGGCTTGTCAGCTGTTCCTCCGGGGAGTTCACTGCCTCAGATCAGGGGAGGAGAGCTGCTGGAGAAGTCTTGTTTCCTACAGAACAAGCCTGTTTTGGAAGTTATGTGATAGGGGCTTCCCACTCAAAGAATTCATCCTAGAGATTGTAGCCAGCAAGGTGCTCAGCATTTCCGCCCATCAGAATAGCCTCCTTGTAGTGAATCTGGCCTACTTTTCATTTTAGTGCTCTAAACAAGCTGACAAAACCCTGTTACCCCATCCCACAAGAGGCGGCAGTAACCGCAGCGTCATTGTCTCCTGGAGGGGCAGCATGTCGCAACCCTTTCCTGCCTGATTTTGTCCTCTCACAGTCCCCTCCTAAATGCGTATGGACGGAATCTGTGCAGACTGTAGTGTCCCATGTTATACATAGCCCCATATAATGTTCTCCTTATACTGCGGCACTCGTGAAAACACGTCCTTAAACCAGGTTATCCCCTGTATCTCACATAGCATCACACAATTTCAACATCACATTCCCAGACCACAGAACCCACAGATCCTTGTTAGTTAGGAAGCTATGAGGGGAGTTCAGGGTAGAGCTGGCAAACCCCAAAAACCTGAATTGGGGTTTGCCTGTGAGGTGCCTGCACACAGGGGCTCCTCCCCCTCCCCCAGCTCTGCCCCCTGCATCTCAGAGGTCTGTAGCACTTACTGCTTGCTGGATTCCACGTCTGCTTTATTTTACAGGCAGTGACTGTTTATGAATGTCTGTCTGAGTGGGGCCAGATTCTCTGCGCCATCTGCCCCAACCCCAAGCTGGTCATCACTGGTGGAACGAGCACGGTTGTGTGCGTGTGGGAGATGGGCACCTCGAAAGAAAAGGCTAAGACACTCACACTCAAACAGGTATGGAGTAAGTGCACAGAAGGGCCCAGAGGGACGTACTCCAGGCATAGTGGATAAAGTCAAAATATATTCTTCTGCTAGAAATATTCTTTTAAAAAAGAGAAATCAGAATATGCTATTTCTAAAATGATGTGAGCCAGTTTTTTTGTTTGTTTGTTTTCATATGAAGAAAGTTATCTTTAGGTAATATGGATTTTAATATATTTAAGTGATAAAAATGTTTCTCAGGGTTACATGTAAGTTGAATTTTTGTAAACCAAATTATATTTTCTGTTGATTCATGTTGGCTTCCTTCCAGGATAATTTTCATTCAGCTGGGCCACTACATCTTTGACTTTTTATTTTTCTCTTTCCTCATTTTTCATATCCTGAGATACCAAACTCATGATTATATTCAGCAGAACCCTCTACAATTAATTAACACATAGTTTTGATTGCCTGTTATGTAATTAAGTGTATTATTAATTTTTACTTAAGAATCCTTTTATAATTAAGCCATTTCTTAATATTTGATTTGTGAGAGAATTTACCATAAAGTGTGTTTTTAATAAAGAGCATACATCTGTTTTTTAATGCTACAAATTTAAAAAGTAACACAACAGTACACATTCTCATTTATTGAGCACCCACCGTGTTCAGAGCACTGTGCTGGGTACTTTAAAAATATTATAAAACTCCAATTTTACATGGAAGTTATTAGCCCCATTTTACACCTGGAAAAAACTCAGGTTAGAGAGGTGAAGACTCATGCCCAAAATCATACATAGTGGTAAAACCATGGTCAGATTCCGTTCTGACATGAAAGCTATTTTAAAACTACTCTCAAACAGTGGTGTCTTAAATATTTATAAAGAGAATCAGACCCCTTGTTCAATATAGACTTGACCCATCTGTACAGGGTGGAAACTTCACAGCTGCTGGGCCCCCAGGCAGGCCACAGCGAAGACAGCGTCTCAGCGTGAACAGGTACAAAGTTGGCAGTGCATGTTCTGATCCAGACTCTCCTACTTAACAATATTTTCCAATTAAAAAATGGACTTTGTGCCAGTGAAAAGGTCGTCTTACTTAAAACACCTTGTGGAGTTTGCTAAGCATACAGTAAAGATGTCTGTATGACCAAAACTTTAAGCCAACTTTGGTGAAGCAAGCATGTTCTTCTGCCAGGGCACATAGCTAAGTACTCAGGAACTGCTGGCAGAAACCTGAATCTCTTTCTTCAAAATACTTATTTTCACACATTGCCATTCTCTGGACCCTGTTACTCTGCATAGTGCAGCAAGAGAGAAGAATTCTTATTCCATTGTGAAGAAGGAATCACTTTGAGCACAGATGTTCAGATGTCTCGTTCACAAGCAGCCCTTCAGTGTGTTGGCACATCAGGACCATATTTTCTCTTCATCTTTCTAGGAATATGACCTGTGACCATGTGCCTCTCACAGTCTGCATTTTTTTAAATTCATCCAATGTAGTCCCTTAGGATGGAATAAACAGAAGTTTGTGGCATAAAAGTGTAGGTACAGGGTTTAAATTCTGTATTTGGGGGGCCCATGATCAATGCATTTCCAAATAGAAATGGTGTCAGGAAACCCAAGTCTGGGTTGCAACTGTCAATCCCCCATCCTTCTAAGATCCTGTCCCAAGTCCAGAAAGAAGTAACATGAAAACAAAGAGAAAAGCCTCCAGAATACTCTAGACTTCTCTCTTCCCTCTGTAGGATGAGGCATAGGCAGTAAGCCAGAGGAGAAAGGATCTGCCCCAGACTTCCCAGACCCCAGTGCTCAAGGCACCCCTGCCTGGCACATAGACCGTCATTTTCCTCAAGCATCCAGGAGCTTCGGGAGTCCCTGTGGAACCCTCACGTGTGATCTGCCTTATTTTTTTTTTCTGTTCTCATTTGTAGGCCTTACTTGGCCACACTGATACTGTCACCTGTGCCACAGCGTCATTAGCCTATCACATAATTGTCAGTGGGTCCCGGGATCGAACCTGCATCATTTGGGATCTGAACAAACTGTCATTTCTAACCCAGCTCCGAGGCCATCGAGCTCCCATTTCTGCTCTTTGCATCAATGAGTTAACAGTAAGTAGTCAATGGCCCACTTAGTTTATATTTAGGAAAACAAACCAAATTATATTTTCTATATTTTGGTTCAGTTCTGGCCAAACCAAATGAAAAATGGCTCTAAGTGTTTTCTAAGTTGATAACTCACAGAACAATTTGATCTTAAAATCCAGTCACTGCTGCAGACTTTAAATAAAGAGAGAGCAAGATTTGGTTAAAATAAAAAAAGCATTGTAGAACATGCTTTCTTAAAAACAAATTATTTGGGGTTTTTTTAGGCTTTGTCTTTTTTTGTTTGTTTTTCTTAAAGAGCGTTTTGAAAAATGAGCTCCTTTTACAAATGCCTATGTGTAGTAGAACATGAGATTTATCCATACACAACAAAGTGGGTAAGAATGTAGAATGTTACAAAAGGAATTCCTACCCCAGACTAGGGGATGATTCCATTAGGGTGAGGAAGGGTTCAAATTTTAATGAAAGGGTTGGAAGTCAGTGAGTGTCTTTCAGAGTACTGTGATCTGGGCCCCACTCTCTGGGATGGCTATGGAAAGGGAGGGGGTGATGCACTCCCTATGAGGACCTGAGGGAGGAAGGAATTGTATCTCACATCTCAGATGTAACCAGGAGACTGGGAGGTGCTAAGAGAAGCCTCTCATTCAGCAAGGCACCAGAATGGACAACCAGGCCAAGAGAGGTCCTCAAGCAGTTGTACCTGATGTCAGCCTGACGAGGCCCATGCACGTTGGCCTGGTCTTTGGAGGTAGCTCAATGTTTTTAACCTCTGAGAGTCAGAAAGCGAGAGCCAGTAAACCTCAGGGTGCCTGGGTATGGATACAGAAAAATCAGAGTTGTGTCCTGGTGACCACAGGCCGTGATGGGCTTACAGACTTCAGCAACGTAGGCTTTGTTAAGACTGTTCAAAATGTGTTGAACTATTTAAGGAAGTATATTCAGATTGTTCATTTGTTATGTGAAGTGAAAAGAGTAACATTTGGGTACCCAATGAGAGAAAATTTGTTACACAGCTATTTGCAAAATAGACCACAGTGTTACCAAAGAATTATTTTCTCTTCTCAGAAATAAATATTTTATATATAAATGAATAAAATGAGTCAGAATAAAATAAATGCCCCAGCCTAGGAGCCTTCCACCTAAACCAAACCCACCTGAAGTGGACAAGGGGGGTACTCGTTAACGGAGATGGATTGGTAAGCAGGGGAGCCTATAGGGTAAGTTTACAAAGACTTGAGGACCCCACGCCCAAGGGCAAGTTATCACGTTAGAATGTAGACAATGTCAGCCTTGGAAATCACTTAGCAATGCAGACCCTCCCACCTTACCCCTACCTCTACGAGGGCCATCTACACTCTCATCACTTCCTAGCTATGTAGACCCTCCCACCTTACCCCTACCTCTACCAAGGGCTCTCCTCCCTGGCCCAGAGCAGTTCTATGGGTGTCATTGCCTGATGTTCATGTTGTTACCCACACAGGCAGTTTTCTTTTTGAAGGATTCTGCATCTTTGATTTCTATCAGAAGATACTAAATATTATGCTTTTAGTTGGGTATTTTGTAGTCACTCAAAGAAAAGGGAAAAAGAGAGAGATTCAGTTCTAGTGAATGGCAGCAAGAGCGTCTGCCTGGTCACATGTGGAGGCAGACAAGTCTGTGGGTTTTAGGTCTTTGAAAGGTTCAGGAACTTTTCCAGAATAAAATTTGGGGTTGGTTCTTCAAAGGTTTGCCCTTAAAGAGCTTTACAAAAATATGGGTGCTACAGAACCCTTCTGACCCAGTGTTTCTCTGAGTCAGCTACTTGATGCCATTATTAGAGCACGTTGTTTTGAAGTTGTTTTTAACTTAGACACTGAGAATTTCATTTACAGTCAACTTTGTTTTAGCTCTTACACACCCACTGGATTGCAACAGTCACTGCAGCTACTACAGAAACTTTTCTTTTTTTCTTTTTAATATGCTTTTGTAATCTCTTAATAAGTCATAAAAAATGGCTCTAAGAAAGCATTTCTGTTTCCATTATGTTTCTCCAAGCAATATCAAGTCAGCTGTGCTTCAGTTTGTATTTTGGAACAATGCTGCCTGCAGCCACCCTTCAGTAGTTCTTATAGCTCAACCCTCACAACCCCTTGGTCTGCTGGAATGCTCTCTGATGAAGCACCCACCTGCCCCAACCTGAGTAGCTATACAAAGTCTTGCTGGTACAGAATGGAGTTGCTGTTACTTATCTCTGGCTGAGACTAACGTCCTAGTTAAAATTTATCTGCTGGCACTCCAAGTCACACGGTTTGGTGACAAGTACACAGGCAGACCAAATGATGCTGTGTACTGCTAAGTACTGTTTGTGTTTGAGTTTTGGTTTAGTTCTTGCCATCTTAGTAGAAGAGGTGGGGAGGGGACAAGAGGAGGAGCAGTGGCAGGACCAGCAGGGGCAGTGCAGTGCAGGTAATGGTAGGAACCAGCCAGGTCCTCCTCCTCAGCCCTCCTCATCCCCCTCATGCCCCCTATCCCCACTCATCCCCCAGCCTCCTCCTCAGCCCTCCTCATCCCCATCCCCCCTCATCCCTCCTCATCCCCCCTTATACTCATCCCTCCCCATTCATATCCCCCTTATCCCCATCCCCCCTCACCCTTCCTCATCCTCATCCCCCTCATCCTCCTCATCCCCATTCCCATCCCCCCTCATCCCCATCCCCCCTCATCCCCATTCCCCCTCATCCTTCTCATCCCATTCCCATCCCTCCTCATCCTCATCCCCATCCCCCCTCACCCCTCCTCATTTCTCCTCATCCCCACCCCATCCCCCTCCTCATCCCCCCTCTCACCCTCCCTCATCCCCCCTCATCCCCCCTCTCACCCTCCCTCATCCCCCCTCATCTCCCCTCCCCCATCCCCCTCCTCATCCCTTCTCATCCTCCCTCATCCCCCCTCATCCCCCCTCTCACCCTCCCTCATCCCCGCTCATCTCCCATCCCCCATCCCCCTCCACATCCCTTCTCATCCTCCCTCATCCCCTCTCTCATCCCCCTCTCACCCTCC
>CAUYPK010013797.1:0-14911 GCA_963574355.1 Loris lydekkerianus
AGTGATCCTCTTCCCTCAGCCTCCCAAGTAGCTGGGACTACAGGTGCCCACTACAATGCCAAGTGAGTTTTTCTATTTTTAGTAGAGATGGGGTCTCACTTGCTCAGGCTGGTCTTGAACTCCTGAGCTAAAACAATTCACTCGTGTTGGTCTCTGAGAATTCTAGGATTATAGGCATGAGCCACCACACCCAGCCCTGGTATTGTTTTTATTTATTTTT
Organism: Loris lydekkerianus; assembly: GCA_963574355.1. Classification (NCBI taxonomy): domain Eukaryota; kingdom Metazoa; phylum Chordata; class Mammalia; order Primates; family Lorisidae; genus Loris; species Loris lydekkerianus. The sequence goes on from CAUYPK010013797.1 coordinate 221, forward strand.
TTATTACTTAAGTTTTTTTTTTTTTTTTTTTTTGCAGTTTTTGACTGGGTCTGGGTTTGAACCCACCACTTCTGGAATATGGGGCCGGTGCCCCACTCCTTTGAGCCAGAGGCATCACCCAATTACTTAAGATTTTTTACAGTCTGAAAGAAAGCAACTTGAATGGGGAAAATAAGGAGATGTTTGTCAAAGGGTACAAAGTTTCAGTTAGAATGAATAAGTTGTAAAGGTCTATTGTACATCATGGTAAGGATGGTTAATAATAATGTATACTTGAACATTGCTAAGAAATTAGATCTTAAGTGCTCTTGCCACACATACACACAGATAAGTAACTGAGGTGATAAATATATGAGCTTGTGTTAATCACTTTGCAATGCATACATATTTCTAAACATCATGTTATACACTGTAAATATATATACAATTTTTGTTAGTTATATCTTTAAAAGGCTAGTAAAAAAAAATTAAAAAAAAAAAAGAAAAGAACAACGGGTTACATCTTTTTAAAGAACTTTTTTCCGGGAGCCAATATTAAATTACCTGCCTTCAATGAAGTTTGAATCAGTTATATCATAGTGATATAATTTTTTCATTTTTCTTGAGACATGGCTTAGAGTGCCATGGCCTTTAGCATAGTTCACAGCAACCTCTAACTCTTGGGCTCAAGCAATCCTCCTGCCTCAGCCTCCTGAATAGCTAGGACTACAGGCCCAGACCACCACACCTGGCTAATTTTGCTGTTTTTAGTAGAGACAGGGCCTTGCTTTGCTTAGGCTGGTCTCGAACTCCTGCACTCAAGTGATCCTCCCACCTTGGCCTCCCAGAGTGCTGGGATTACAGGAGTGAGCTGCTGCACACAACCCATGGTGATATCATTTTTAGAGACAACTAAATGGACCAGTAGCTCACCCACCTGAAATAATAGACTAGTATCTCAACTATGAAGATTTCTCAACAGTTTAAATGAATATTACAAAACCCACACAAGAAAACTCATAAATGTATTGATAGGCTTGTTTCTCGATTCTTAGTGTCTAAATACTCATGATTCATATATAGTTTAAACAGTTTTTCCTGATGTAGTTTTTAAGTCCAAAGTAGAGTAAAAGTCACAAGAAGGAGGCAACATTTTACTTCTAAGATGCATAGTGGTAAGACTAAGAAGCAAAACTTAACTCTCAGTGGTTAGGAGGGAACCCAAACTAGCAAATGTTACAGTAAGTCAGAAACAGTTTTCAGAAATCATTTAGTAACAGGGAAAATAATCCCACATGGTTCTTTGTATCTTGAGGTTATTCTTATATTAGAAATATTAATAATTTATACTAAAAAGTGGCCCTGAGTCATTTTGAAAAAAGTTTATTGTGATCAATGTGCCCTATTTAAAGTGGTAAAACAGGGCAGCGCCTGTGGCTCAGTGAGTAGGGCGCTGGCCGCATATACTAAGGGTGGCGGGTTCAAACCCAGCCCCTGCCAAATTGCAACAAACAATAGCCAGGCGTTGTGGTGGGTGCCTGTAGTCCCAGCTACTCGGGAGGCTGAGGCAAGAGAATCGCCTAAGCCCAGGAGTTGGAGATTGCTGTGAGCTGTGTGATGCCACGGCACTCTACCGAGGGTGATAAGGTGAGACTCAGTCTCTACAAAATAAATAAATAAAGTGGTAAAACATTGTGTAATATATTTAAGAATGATTTCTACCTAAAATTGTTCAAATATCAAAAAGATTTGGTATTTAATGAAGGAAGATTGGTTATCTGAAAATTTTTGTTCTTTACATAGTTAAGGTTCTACAAGTGTCCTAATTAAAGTATTTCATTTTTAAAATGCCCATATTTATGGTTGTACCTTAGTTTATTAGATGTTAGTAATGCAGAGCATTTATTCCATGGGTTGATGACAAATTATGAAAAAAATACTTAAATATGCCTAGTACTCTTATTTATTTAGGCAAGATGAAAGCTATACTGTATCAGAATAAGGCAAACCCCACAATATTAGCATACATGTTTAGGTCACTGGGATGAATGGATTTCAGTGAAGAGACTTAAAATGTATGCCTCTCACTTATTTGCAGGAAACCAACAGTATAGGAGAGAATCAAGAGAGCACACACAAGATGGCATATTTTTTGGAATTTTACCCATATCTTTTTCCCCTTACCATCACATCAGTTGGTACATTGTTATTCAAATTGTATTCAAATAGTCCCAAAATGTTAGTGTAGGATTCAGATACAATTAATGGCTGAGCATCATAATTAAATAAAAGCAATATTTGTCATAATTAACCAAGAAACCACCTACCAATAAAGTTCACACTGTTTCTGAACAATGGGCTTACGCTTACCTGCTGTTTGGTGATTCCTTGATAACACCTCTAAGTGTATAGTTAGGTACCTGTCATTTTAACAATGAAGAAAAGTTTATTTATAAAAGCACTGTAGGCAGAGGTCTTTCAAAGTGCAGAGATGCCATTTTTCCTTCCCAGGGAGCAATTGCTTTGCACATATGCTCTACAAATACCAAGCACGAGGAACCTGGGTTTTAATTACAAAGTAAAATATCATTCCAAAATTGCATAATTGGTGGTTGCCTTTTGCAATGCAATGAACATAAGGGAACCTGACATTAAATGTTTGATGTGTTGCCATGACATTTTCTGAAAATTTTACTTCATACTGCTTTTAAGCTGCAAACTATGTTAAATTTGAATTCTTTGAAGAAGGGTAGGTAAGAGAATGATACGGATTTGAAGAACCTAACTCTAATGTTGGAATGCCTGTGTTCACAAATTGCACAGTTCATACTTAAGAAAAATTGTAAATGCAGAAATAAAGACATAATGGGGTCTTTATTCTCTCCTAACAGTCGTTACATGTTTTCCTGGATATAGAAGCCATTTAGTCAGGGAGGGATGTCTCTAGCTTTCCCTCTGAGTAAAGGGAAACATAATAGAGTGGGGAAAACATAGTGACAGTCAGTGCCCACCACGTTTGAATGTGCAAGCCATTGACATTCAGAGAAAGCTGCCACAGACCTGTGTAGTGTGTATGCTCCAAAGTTGCTGGAGGGAGCAATGGTACAACTTGTGTTGCTGTAGTTCTGTTTCAGAAAGTGTCTTCAACCCTTCTGTGTAGACTATTTGCTTAGTACATACTAGAGTATATACTATTTGCTCAGCAAGATTTAACTTTAAGAGGCCCTCTTTTCTATCACTGTTAGAGCAATGGGCAAATAGGTGTTGAATATTCTTCCTTGTAATAATATAACGAGAGAAAATAATATATTCTTCATGCAATGGGGAAAATCAAAAACCTTGCGTTGTTAAATCATTTATTCTCTCTTAAGACACCTGAGTCATATAGAAAGGTGTCTTCTTGGGTGGTTACAATATAGCTTGAATGCTTCACTAGCTCTGAATGCCTAATGTTTATATCAACAAAAGTATTTTCAGGAAGGGTGAGAATGAAAGGGAGCCTAAAGAGATAATTCTCAACCCTGCCCAAAGAGCTACCTTCTATTTCACTAAACATTGGCACTTTTTACTTAGTTACATTTTGGGGTCATTTCCTCTGCCACAAACGGAAAGATTTTGATTTCAAAGTCATTATTCGGGTGATCTAGAATAGTCAAAGTAGGTGGGGCACCTTGACTCATGCCTGTAATCCTAGCACTCTGGAGGGCCGAAGGTGCCAGATTGCCCAAGCTCAGGAGTTCAAGATCGGCCTGAACAAGAGTGAGACCCCTTCTGAATGGTTTTTCTGTTTGTTAAAATAGAAAAACAAATAGAAAAACTCACCCAGTGTTATGGTGGGTGCCTGTAGTCCCAGCTACTAAGGAGGCTAAGGCAAGAGGATTGCTGAAATCCAGCAGTTTGAGGTTGCTGTGAGCTATGTTGCTATAGCACTCTACCCAGGGTGCCACAGTGAGACTCTGTCTAAAAAAAAAAAAAAAAAAAAAAAAACAACCAAACAAACAGCAACAACAAAAAAAAACCCAGCCAAAGTAGGACTATTTATGCACACAAACAACCCGATTCTTCGGGCATTTTCCTTTATTTTAGAAATATGTATAAAAGTTATTGTAAGCAGAAACAGGCTGAGACTCACTGTTCTACTGAAAGAAGTTCAAGGTTGACACACAAGCTTCCCTTTTGTTTTCTTTAAAATGATGATTTACTTACTAGTTTAAAATATCGAATTATTCTCATTGCTGATATTACTGGTAATATTATTTGTGTTTGTGAAGTAATATATATAAGTCTACAGGGTGTCCTAAAAGTTCTCCTAAAGTCACCATAAATAGGGAAATTATAGCTAAATTTACCTTTATTTAAAAAACATTCATTATACAAATTTTCAAAATGTTTATAAAATATTCTTTACATCTTGGCCACTTCTTTAAGGGTGAATTTTAGGAAACCCTCTATTTATGAGGATTTACTTCTTTTAATTGTTTTATAGGGAGTTGAAAGACTTTCCTAGAATTTTTCAGCTCTAGGACTAGAGCTCAAGCATTACCTTTTATTCCAGGGCTCTTTTTTGCCTGTTCCTTGGAGCGCTATAACATTTTTTCTTTTTTTCTTGAGACAGAGTCTCACTGTGTCCTGTTGGTAGAGTGCCTTTGTATCGTAGTTCACAGCAACCTCAAACTCTTGTGCTCAAGTGAGCCTCTTGCCTCAGCTCCCAAGTAGCTGGGACTACAGGTGCCCGCCACAATGCCAGCTATTTTTAGAAATGGGGTCTCACTCTTGCTCAGGTTGGTCTTGAACTCCTGAGCTCAGGCAATCCACCCACGTTGGCCTCACAGAGTTCCAGGATTATACGCATGAGCCACTGTGCCCAGCACCCTATCAGTTCTAATGGAGTAAAAACAACAGACAAAACATGTTGGTGTTCACAGAACATGGTTATGGGAATTATGAGCTAATTTTATTGCTTTGGGGTTTAAAAAAAAATTTTTTTTTTTATAATGGATTAACAGTATGGATGGCCCTTGTAATTTTAGTTAATTTTTAATTCTAGATTCACAGTTCTTGCACATATTCCAAAATATTTGTTGAATTTTTAAATAAAGAAATGAATGAGGCTAGATTGGAGAAAAATGTAATTTGTTTCATTGGGTTTCTTGGTATGACATAGGATTATATCCGATATGCCTACAGCAGCCATATTATGAAATCTATCACATCATTATATGTGTGTTTATATTCATAAAACGTATATAGTATTTTTTTTTTTTTTTTTTTTACCGTCTCAAGCTGTCGCCCTGGGTAGAGCGCTGTGGTGTCAAAGCTCACAGCAACCTCAAACTCTTCAGTGATTCTCTTGCCTCAGCCTCTCAGGAGCTGTGACTACGGGTGCCCGTCACAATGCTTGGCCACTTCTTGGTTGTAGTTGTCATTGTTGTTTGGCGGGCCAGGGCTGGATTCGAACCCATCAGCTCCAGTGTATGTGGCTGGTGCCCTAGCCATGGAGCTATAGGCTCCAAGCCAAAACATATATAGTATTAACACTCAGGTTGTCCCACTTGAATTGTTTTTAAAGGCTCAGTATGGCTGAAATGTATTTAGCCTCTAAAACATCCAATGCAGCTACAAATAATACAATAAACTTAGAAGGTGAATAGTAACTATTTTGTAGGGTTGATAGATCTTAAAACTCTACCCTCTTGCCTGGGCAAAGTAGCTCATGCCCAGTGGAGATGATTACTTGAACCCAGGAGTTCAAGATCAGCCTGGACAACATAGCAAGGCCTCATCTCTATAAAATTTTTGAAAAATAAACCAAGCCTCCTGGCATGCCCCTGTAGACCCAGGTACTTGAGTAGCAAAGAAGGATTGTCAGTTAAATGCAGGAGTTTGAGGTTACAGTGAGTTATTATTGTTCCCATTGCAACATTGCACCATAGCCTGGGCAATAGAGTGAGACTCCATCTCTTAAAAAAACAAACAAACAAACAATTATCTGTACATCCCCTAACTCCAACAGTTAAATATTTGGGAATAAGTCCTTATTTCTTTTCTTTACTTCTGCTTACAATGTTCTTACGTTTCCGTCTGCCTGTCCAAACCCTCAGAGTTAATCCAAAATGTTGCCATGAATAAGCCTTTCTGCATGAGAACTTTAAAATTCCAACCCTCTTACACAGAAATAGAAACCTAAATAAGAAATTAAAAGAGAAATACATGAAAAAATTCCACACAGCTATGGCTGCGCTGTGGCTCAAGCAGCTAAGGCACCAGCCACATACACCTGAGCTGGCGGGTTCAAATCCAGCCCAGGCCCACCAAACAACAATGACGGCTACAAGCAAAGAATAGCCGGGCATCGTGGCGGGCGCCTGTAGTTCCAGCTACCTGGGAGGCAGAGGCAGGAGAATCGCTTGAGCCCAGGAGTTGGAGATTGCTGTGAGCTGTGATGCCACAGCACTCTACCCAGGGCAAAAGCTTGAGGCTCTGTCTCAAAAAAAGAATAAATTCCACCCCCAGTACAATATTATAATCTTTATTGAGCCGCAGTCTTACTTATCATATTTTTCTTAAAACACTACCTATATTCTGTCTTTTTACCTGGGTAATTTGCAAACCGCTATTGTAATAAGATGGTTATAATTATCATCTTTTAGGGTTTTTTTTAATGTGCTACTGTGTCTAGCAGTGTTTTGCATATACTAGTTACTTAATAAATATTTGTCAACCTGGCTCAAGATATGATTGAGAATTTTCTTCCCATTAGGAGCTAAGTCATCTGTTTGTTCACCTTTCTCTGCTCCAAATGACAAATACTCTGCAATAGAGATATTAAGCTCACTTCAGTGTTTTCTTTGCTAAGAACTCTAAAAAATTTTCTGTGTTAGTTAACGTTTACTCAAATTCTACTGTGTATCAGGCATAGCAAGTTCTCTGCGCTAAAACTTTTCTAAGACCACACTGGTGCTACTCAACTCACTAATGGCAAAGCAAAGACTTAAACACATACACCCTCTTGCTGATTCTGTTGTGCCTGCTCAAGGGCCCAAAGTCATTCAAAAAGCAGGGAGAGCTAAACTGTAGAGTTCTTAGGACATGGTTGAGCAAGAAGTTCATTTGTGCTTTTTTTTTGTTTTGTTTTGTTTTTTAAGAGATAAGGGTGTTGGGCTGGAAGTCGTGTCTCACGCCCATAATCCTAGCTCTCTGGGGGCCGAAGCTGATGGATCTTCTGAGCTCACAAGTTCGATACCAGCCTGAACCAAAGCAAGACCTCATCTCTAAAAATAGCCAGGCGTTGTGGTGCACGCCTATAGTCCCAGCTACTCGGGAGGCTGAGCCTACAGAATTGTCTAAGCTCAAGAGTGTGAGGTTACTGTGAGCTGCGATGACACAGCACACTACTGAGGACAACAAAGTGAGACATTGTCTCAAAAAAAAATAAATAAAAAGAGAGAGAGAGGTGAGGGTGTTGCTATGTTACCTCTCCTGGCCTTGAACTCCTGAAATCGAGTAATTCCCCACATCTCAGATTCCCCAGTTCCTGGGACTACAAGTATATGCAACCACATCCAACAATGCTATTTTCTAACCCAATATTATAAATCCAGTAACACAACTGAAATTGTAGGTAAGTAGAATGCTTGTGGATGTATTAAGTCAGTCATCTAAATGTGGCATTTATGGAAACATGATACCTTAAGCCAAATTTTATTCTAAGAATATGTTTCATTTGTATTAAACAAATGATCTACAAAGCATTTTCATATGTTATCTCACTGGATTCTCATAACCATCAAGTTCATTGGCTATATATTATCTGGCTTTACTCTGAGGATTTGGGTTTGAGAAAGGTAGATCACATTTATCAAATCACAGAGAAAATGTCTAAGAATTAGCTCTTTTAATTACATTTTTCTGACTTCAGAAAGTTTTCTGACTTCAGCATGTTTTAATATCTCAGTGTGTGGATGTGCATGCATAAGCAAGACCTGATTAAACTACCCGAAATCATGTTTATAATTTATTAACGACAACAGCAGCTTTACCATTTCACATACGTTGAACACACAAATTATCATATAAATGAGGACCCCTTGGAAACGACAATTAATTAGGAAATTGAACAACAAGTATAAACTGGAAACAGCCCAAAGTTGGGTGTATGAGTCCTCAAGTTATATAGTACCTACTGTGTGCTAGGTCTTACTCTAAGCACGGGACATGAATTATTAACTCAATTAATTCCTAAAAGGTAAGAATTACTTTCATTTTTCAGCTGAGCATATTAAGATGTGCTAGTGGTCAAACAGCGTTTGTGGATTCTTTCCAATTCTCTTTTCTGTACTGAATATGTTTGCTTGCCTATTATTGGGGAAGGGAGAGCAAAGGCCAGGAACATAAGGATTTGAGAAATGTCAGGCAATGGTTATTGGAATTTAGTGGCAGAAAGAGATACCTAGCTATTCTCTAATGCCAGTACTAGAATAGGAGTTTGTGAGAAACAATGGTAATTCTCTATCAAAGAAGTATAGGTAGTGCCTCGAAGAATCTTGTCAGTTACCTTTTCTCTGCCGCACACTTAACACACTTTAGGTTTTGATGTACTTGGTGCTTTTAAAAAACTATCTGAAGATCTGTGGACAGCTCCTAGGTGGAACCCTTAGCAGATAACTAGGTGAATTGAGTGAACTGGTCAGGATTTATGTTAGCACTAATTGGCTTCGACCTGAGAGAGATCCCAGTTTCACCAGGGGAGTTAGCTTATCCTAACTCTGCTAAGTTTAAAGTTTGTTTTGTTTTCTAAGTAGGTGTCATCTGTGTGAAGGCCTGAACCATTTCTTTAAGTGTGTTTCTTTTCTTCTCGGCTCTGTCTTCTCTTAGTTTGTTGAGAGAAGGTGGTTGGCATTCCACTTCACTTGTCAGGCTGCATACATAAAAGACTGGGGATCTACAAGTGAAAAGAAATATCTCAACAAACAATGCCTGGTACTTTCAATCTTATCACTTTACAAACAAAGAGATGCTTTCTCTATTGTGCAAATGACCTCACCGTGGAAAGTAGATTAAGTTCTGGATGGCTCTACTCAAGGGACTTCTTCCAACAAGGTGTCTTAATCCCATGCCTATTCTCCTGCTCCATTCCTACCTTAAATTAACAAAGAAAACTCCAAACAACATTCCTTTGATTAGTATTTTTTTAATGTGTAAAATACTTTTACCTCCAATAGTTAAAGGTAAATGGTGTTTTTGCTAAGTGTGATAAAATGATAGTTCACGACTGCCTGTAATTCACCCTTTGGGGCAGGCATCATTCTAGAATCTCTTTCCTATCTTATTTTATACTCGCAATCTTCTAAGCAGTACTACCCTCCTCATTTTATACATAAGAAAATGAAGGATCAGAAGGATTACATAAATTGCTCAAGAACAACAGTAAACTCTTCAAGAAAGCAGTATGTTACTTTGGTTTCTATCAAAACGTTTCTAAACATTTTCCAGAAAAAGTACAGGAATATTTGTACTTCACTTTAATAATCTATAATTCTTGTGCCTTTAATATGACAATCATAATGCAAAATATTTTTAATATATGTTTACATCTTAGTTTTCCCATAACCTTAGGAAAAAATCACTATTATCTTCCTTCTACAGATGGGAAACTGCAAGAGCGGGCAACCTAAGACAGGGGCTATGTTTTTCCACCATACAAAAAACAAAAGAGGGAATTGTTGGGCCCTGCCATGTGCCTAAGGCCTAGTGCAACTTCCCGAGCCTGACTAGAAATAGATCCATCGAGCTACTTCTGCGTAGCAATGACTCAGCAAGGCCCAGCCTGAAACTACCTCTACCTAGATACAGCCAACGTGGTACCATGCCATTGGCCCAACCCTGTCACGCACCTCATCCCCTGCCTTCTTTCCCCGCCCCTTCCTCACGCTCTATATAAGTGGCTGCTTGACGCAATAAAGTTGAGTTCCTGCTTAAAAAGAAAGAAATGAAATCAGAAAGGAAGAGCAAAGAGAGGGAAGGAGAGAAGGGAGAGGGGCTTTGGTGTGTGCCTCATCTTTTAGGCGCAAGGCACGATTGTAAGAGGGACTTTACCTAAAAAATGCAATCAGTGTAACCTGGTTTATTGTACCCTCAATGAATCCCCAACAATAAACAATAAAGAAATGAAAAACAAACAAACAAAAAAACCCCCCAGTGACTCTGGAATTCAAACCCAAATTGGTTTGACATCAAAGAAGTCTTAGCTATGCTAAATTATTTTCAATAGTGCAACTGGAGTCTTTTAATAAAACATTGACTTTGTTCACCATACCTTTTTTTTTTTTTTTGAGACAGAGTCTCACTTTGTTGTCCTGGGGTTGATTGCTATGGTGTTACCATAGTTTACAACAATCTCAAAGTCCTGGGCTCAAGCGATGCCCTTGCCTCAGCCTCCCAAGTAGCTGGAACTACAGGCCCCTGTTAGAATGCCCAGTTATTTTTAGAAATGGGATCTCACTTTTGCTCAGGCTGATTTCCAACTCTTAAGGTCAAGCAATCCACCAGTGTTGACCTCCCAGAGTGCTAGGATTATAGGTGTGAGCCACCAACCCTGGCCAGAATCAACTTTTCTAGATAAATATCTTCTTCAGAATTGACTTTCTGTTAACTGGAGCCACATCATTAACCTTTACTGCCAAACCTGATTAATGAGAACTCATTGGAGAAAAATATTGGCCTTAACTGTATTAGTGACTTTTAAAAATTGTCAAAGATGATTGTGATTTCTCAAAATTGTTTTTTAAGTGAAATTTACTACTTGTGAAAATTCAAGAAAACAATGTACCAATATCTCAGGAGACCCAGAGTAAGCTCACCTATCAAAAATATTTTCAAAGTAATTGCTATTTAAAGTTACATGTTTAATAAAGATCATTTCTAAATCCCTTAAGAATGGTTCAATGGAAAACAACTGAAAGTTCTCACTGCTGTGAGTTTTGTGGTAATAGTTGAGGTTTGAAAATTGCATAACACCTTGTTTCTGCTAAAGATAAGATGATTTGCTTGCTTTGTGATATTGCAATATCAACATTAAAGAAATTCAATGCTAATCTCATCAGCATTATAATGCACATAAAGATGACAAATATATTAAGTTAGAGGGAGAGATACAAAAGGTTGTATTGAAGAAATTAAAAGATAAAAAGCAAAAACAAAAAACTTTTTTTTTTTCAAGCAGCAATAAGATCCAGAAATTATGCCACTAAAGCAACTTATAAAGTAGCTTATATACTCAGGGAAAAAAGCAAGCCATTCAGTGATGTAGAAATTGTGAAAGAATGCATTGTCAAAGTGGTAAGATGCTTAGACCCTGATAATGTTTCAAAATACAAACAACGGCCTCTTTCATCACTGACTGGCAGCGTGAATTAGCCTTCATTTTAACAGAACAACTTCATGCAATACTTCAAAAGGAAAAACATATATTATTCAATTGCTTTGGATGAATCATCTGATACCACTGACTCAGCACAGGCTTTTTACTTCCTTTAGGTCATAACAGAAGATTTTCTTTGCTATGAAGATGACTTCCTCCCTTTGGGCACTGTTGTGAACAGAACTCTGGGAATAGATAGATACCTTCCACAACTTGAAGATAAATGTCATGAAGTTGGACTGAATTAGTTAAATCTAGTGAGTGTATGTACTCTCTACATAGATGGTATATGTTCCATGACAAGGAAATGTAACAGGTTTACTGCACAATAATAAAAATATTAATAGGTCCAGATGCTCTCATTTCTTTTCACTGTCTTCTTGCATTGGCAAAACCTCTATGCTAAAGTTGTTATTTCAAGTGATGTTTTGCAACAAGTTATAAGTATTTTTAACTATATTCAGTAAATGAAACAGAGCATCCTCAGCTTTGTAACAGGCTAAAGCTGAAAGATTAGGTATTCAGTATGGGTTTGCTGTGTCAGTCTACAGTGTGTGGGCTATCCCAGAGGCATGTGTTAAACAAAGTTGATCTCTGTGAGAACAGACAGTTACATTTTATGAAGAACAGAATCAGCAATGTAAGTTATTGAAAGATTTCTTTCTTTTTTCTTTCTCTCTCTTTTTTGAGACAGAGTCTTACTTTGTCACCCTCGGTAGAGTGCATGGTGTCACAGCTCACAGCAAGCTCCAGCTCTTGGTCTTAAGCCATTCTCTTGCCTCAGCCTCCCAAGTAGATGGGACTACAGGCTCCCTGCCACAACACCCGGCTATTTTTGGTGTAGTTGTCACTGTTGTTTGTCAGGCCCAGACTGGATTCTAACCAGCCAACTCTGGGGTATGTGGTTGGTGACCTAGCTGCTGAGCTACAAGTGCTAAGGCTGAATGAAATTTCTATAGGAATGCAGCAATTGTGTGTGCTAGCAAAACAACTTGAATTTTTCTTTGCAAGGTAAAATGAAGTATATATAATGTGTGCCCCCAAATCCAAGCATTTTGAAAAAAGATAGCTCTTTTCAAAATACTTCTTCAAAAGGAAATTTCAGATGAACATTTTCCCCAGTTAAGGAAGGTTGATGAACAGGATGATAAATGTGAATCATTTGAAGACTACACAGCCGTTATAGGCCTATTAATTGGAGAATACAATAAAAGGTTCACTGACGTTGAGAATATGATATTACACTCAATTCAGCGTTTCAGCTTCACCTCGCTGATATCACCAAGGCACCTAAAGAACTATAGTGGAATTGACTGAGTTCTTAGGCGATGACCATTTAAAGTCATTGTTTGATGTTAAGAAAGATCCAAGTGAAAGATGGAAGAATGCCAAAAAAAATTGCTCAAAAAATGATTTTTTGCTTTTCAACCACCTGTTGCTGTGAATCTCCATTCTCTTACTAACTCAAATCAGGACATCCTTAAAGTCACAAATGACTTGACACCCATCAAGAGGATCAACTGAAACTGTGGACCTCCATGCTGCCCCCCAAATATTCAAACGTTTCCCAACAAGAAGCAGACACACAAAGTCATTAAAAGGTTAGTTATCTTTAAAGTGAACCAGTAGTTTTTATTTCATTATTAAGCACATAGTAGTTAGATTTTTTATAAAATAATGCACATTTTTAAGTATATCTAATTGCAATTTCTTGAATGTGGCCTTATTTGATTATTGCTCACTTAATACATCCTTCCTCTGTGAAAAGGTGGCTCACACCCGTATTAGGCAATTATTCTAGCTAGAGATTTCTTGCTAGAAGTATGTCACGCAACAGGGCAGCAACATCAGTTGTCATTGAGTAGTTCTGTCAATTAAGTTTTTGATTGTTTGTTAGACAAAGTATTTCAAAATATAGAGTCAATGAAGAGAGAGAGTGTAAGAGAAAATAATGACAGGAATTTTGGAAACAGGATGGGAATCACTAATGTCCTGACACATACTCTGGCTTACCTATGAAAACAGAAATTGCACTGTGTATTTGCATATGTGTATATGAGAAAAGATCCCACATTAACTACAGCAAAAAAGGACTGTACACCATGGCTTATACCTGTAATCCCAGCATTTTAGGAGGCCAAGGCAAAAGGATTACTTAAGCCCAGTAGTTTGAGACCAACCTGGACAACATAGTGAGATCCCATCTCTACAAAAAATGTTTTGAAAAAATTAGGCAGGCATGGTGGTGAACACATGTAGTTCTTACTACTCTGAAGGATGAGGCAGGAGGATTGCTTGAGCCCAGGAGTTTGACACAAAGCAAAGGCCTATCTCAAAATATATAGCAAGGAGTAAAAGTGCAAGGATTTGGTGAGTTGGATAAAACAGACAAAGCATCATAATGTAATAAATCCTATCTTGAGGTAGGCAGGAAGTGAAGTTAAAAAAAATCAATCTGGTCTGGGTACAGTGGCTTACACCTATAACCTAGCACTCCGGGAGGCCAAGGCAGGTAGATTGCCTAAGTTCACAGGTTTGAGACCAGCCTGAGCCAGAGAAAGACTCCCTCTCTAAAATTAGCCCAGAGTTGTGGCGGGTGCCTGTAGTCCCAGTTCCTCGGGAGGCTGAGGCAAAAGGATTGCTTGAGCTCAAGAGTTCGAGATTGCTGTGAGCTATGATACCACTGCACTCTACCCAGGGTGACAAAGTGAGACTTTGTCTCAAAAAAAAAAAAAAAAAATCCATCTATCACTAAAGAACTGAAGAGGCAGGGAGGGCTGAAGAAAAAGAGTTTAGAAGCATAAGAACAAATTTAGAATGGTCTAAAATCGACCTTGACTGTCAGGACAGGGTTTCTTGATTTGGGGGACTGGATAATTCTCTACTATGGGGGCTGTCCTGTGCATTGTAGGGTACTGAGCAGCATTCCTGGACTCTACCTACTAGCTGCCAGTAATATCCCCCCGTGGTACAATTACTATCTTCAACATTGCCAGTGTTGGGGGCGAGGGAAGTAGGGGCTTGCAAAATCGCCCTGGTTAAAAACAAATTTTCCAATGCTCTAGATACAGTGGTTCTCAACCTACCTAATGCCTCCTAATGCCGCGACCCTTTACTACAGTTCCTCATGTTGTGGTGACCCCCAACCATAAAATTATTTTTGTTGCTACTTCATAACTGTAATTTTGCTACTGTTATGAATTGTAATGTAAATATCTGATATGCAGGATGTATTTTCATTGTTACAAAGGGCTTGCAACCCACAGGTTGAGAACCGCTGCTCTAGAAGGACC
>CAUYPK010013798.1:0-18730 GCA_963574355.1 Loris lydekkerianus
ACATGAACAGAGAATCACAAGTTTGGTTTTGGTACTTTTTGTTCCTCTTTGTATTCAGTTGTATAGAACTTCCAAATTCAGAATAAAAAGAAAGCTGTTGTGTATCAAACCATCTAAGCAATAAATGTTATATTTTAAAAGTGGCAAAAAAAAATAAAAAAATAAAAATAAAAGTTCAGGAAAATGTAATTTCACCTAAAAATATGAAAGTCAAATCAAATTCCAAGTTATTTTAAGAAAAAAGTGAAGGAACATATTAACATCTCTACAGACAAGACAGATCAAAACTGTAACTATTTCAAAACAGGCTATAAGATATTCAGAAAAGGATCCAATACATGAAAAAAAACTTTATGTTGAGAAATCAGAAAAGAACTAGGAACAAAAAATCATTTTAAGCCCAGCCATGGTGAATCTTGCCTGTAATCCCAGCACTTAGGGAGGCTGAGGCCGGAAAACTGCTCCAGGACAGAAGTTGGAGACCAGCCTGAGCAACACAGCCAACACCCTGTCTCTACAAAAAATAGAAAAAAAATCACTGGGTGTCATGGTGTAAGTTACTAGGGAGGCTGAGGTGGGAGGTTCACTTGAGCCCAGGAATTTGAGGTTGCAGTGAGCTATAACAATGCCCCTGCACTCTAGCCTGGGTAGCAGAGTAAAATCTTATCCAAAAAAAAGAAGTAAGGGAAGGAGGTTGGCAGAGAGGAAGGAAGGAATCATTTTATATTAGAAATGAGGGTATATCCCATGCACAAATAGCTGAGATGTCAGAAATCGAATTCAGAATCTGGATAACAAATAAGATCGAATTAGAATTCCAAGCAGTAACCCAAAAGATATCTCAAGAATTCAACGAATTCAAAGACCAAATGACCAAAGATTTTGACACATTGAGACAAGAAGTTGCAGCCCTCAAATATCTGAAAAACACAGTAGAATCCCTCAGTAACAGAATGGAGCAAGCAGAAGAAAGGATTTCTGACATTGAAGACAAAGCTTTCGAATGCTCCCAAACTTTCAGAGAAAAAGAGAAATGGAGGGCAAAAACAGATCGCTCTCTCAGAGAGCTCTGGGATAATTCGAAGAAAATCAATATTCATCTTATAGGGATCCCCGAAAGCAATGAAGTGGCTTCACAAGGCACAGAGTCTCTTCTCCATGAGATTAAGAAAGAGAACTTTCCAGACATGCCAAGAGATTCTGAATTCCAGATAGCTGACAGTTTCAGAACTCCAGCATGACTCAACCCGAATAAGACATCCCTCAGACACATCATAATTAATTTCACTAAAGTTAATATGACGGAGAAAATTCTGAAAGCAGCCAGACGAAAGAAAACCATCACCTACAAGGGGAAGAATATTAGAATAACTGTTGATCTCTCAGCTGAAACCTTTCAAGCTAGAAGAGGATGGTCATTGACTTTTAATCTCCTAAAAAAAAATAGCATTCAACCCAGGATCCGGTACCCAGCTAAACTGAGTTTTATTTATGATGGAGAAATTAAATACCTTAATGACTTTCACATGTTGAAGACATTTGCCACAACTAAAGCAGCTCTCCAGGATATTCTCAGACCTACCCTTCATAAAGACCAGCATAACCCTCCACCACAAAAGTAAACCCACCCCAAAAAATTTTGATCAAATTACAACTTCCACAGCTGCAAAAGGATTAAAAATGTCCACTGGACTCTCGAAAGGCTTATCAATATTCTCAATTAATGTGAATGGTTTAAATTGTCCTCTAAAGAGGCACAGTTTGGCTGACTAGATACAAACACTCAAGCCAGATATCTGCTGCATACAAGAATCTCATCTTACATTAAAAGACAAATATAGACTCAAGGTGAAGGGATGCTCATCTATACTTCAGGCAAATGGAAAGCAGATAAAAGCAGGTGCTGCAATCCTATTTGCAAATGCAAAAAGCTTTAAACCAACCAAAATAAGGAAAGATAAGGATGGACACTTCATATTTCTTAAAGGTAATACACAAAATGATGAGATTTCAATTATTAATATTTATGCACCCAACCAGAACACACCTCAATTTATAAGAGACTCTAACAGACATGAGCAACATGATTTCCTCTAGTTCCATAGTAGTTGGAGATTTTACACCCCTTTAGCAGTGCTGAATAGATCCTCCAAAAAGAAGCTAAGCAGAACCTGTGGCTCAAAGGAGTAGGGCACCAGCCTCATATGCCTGAGGTGGTGGGTTCACACCCACCCCTGGCCATAAAAAAAAACTGCAAAAAAAAGAAGCTAAGCAAAGAAATCTTACATTTAAACTTAACCATTCAACATATGGACTTAACAGAAATCTACAGAACATTTCATCCCAACAAAACTGAATACACACTCTTCTCATCAGCTAACGGAACACACTCCAAAATCGACCACATCCTGGGTCACAAACCTAACCTCAGCAAATTTTAAAAAATAAAAATTATTCCTTCCATCTTCTCAGACCATCATGGAATAAAAGTGAACTCAACAACAAGAGGAATCCGCATACCCATACAAGAACATGGAAGCTAAATAACCTTATGCTAAAGGATAGATGGGTCATAGACAAGATTAAGAAGGAACTCACCAAATTTTTGGAACAAAACAACAATCAAGAAATGAATTATCAGAACCTCGGGGATACTGCAAAGGCAGTCCTAAGAGGAAAATTTATAGCACTGCAAGCTTTCCTCAAGAAAATGGAAAGAGAGGAAGTTAATAACTTAATGGGACATCTCAAGCAACTGGAGAAGGAAGAACATTTCAACTCCAACCCCAACAGAAGATAAGAAATAACCAAAATCAGAGCAGAATTAAATGGAATTGAAAACAAAAGAATTATACAACAGATCAATAAATCCAAAAGTTGGTTTTTTGAAAAGGTCAATAAAATAGATAAACCTTTGGTCAACCTAACCAGGAAAAAGAGTAAAATCTCTAATCTCATTAATCAGAAATGGTAAAGATGAAATAATAACAGACCCATCAGAAATTCAAAAAATCTTTAATGAACATAACAAAGAAACTTTACTCTTAGAAATATAAAAATCTGAAAGAAATTGACCAATATAGGGCAGCACCTGTGGCTCAAAGGAGTAGGGCACTGGCCCCATATGCCAAAAGTGGCGGGTTCAAACCCAGCCTTGGCCAAAAAAAAAGAAAAAAGAGATCAACCAATATGTGGAAGTATGCCACCTACCAAGACTTAGCCAGAACGAAGTGGAAATGTTGAACAGGCCTATATCAAGTTCTGAAATATATATCAACTATACAAAATCTCCCTACAAAGAAAAGCCCAGGACCAGACGGCTTTACATCAGAATTCTACCAAACATTTAAAGAAGAACTAGTACCTATATTACTAAATCTCTTCCAAAATATAGAAAAAGAAGGAACATTACCCAACAGATTCTATGAAGCAAACATCACCTTGATCCCTAAACCAGGGAAAGACCCAACAAGAAAAGAAAATTATAGACCAATATCATTAATGAATATTGATGCTAAAATACTCAATAAGATCCTAACAGAATCCAACAACACATCAAAAAAATTATACACCATGACCAAGTGGAATTTATCCCAGGGTCTCAAGGCTGGTTCAATATATGTAAATCTATAAATGTATTTCAGCACATAAACAGACTAAAAAATAAAGACCATATGGTTCTCTCAATTGATGCAGAAAAAGCTTTTGATAATTTCCAGAATCCCTTCATGATCAGAACACTTAAGAAAATTGATATAGAAGGGATATTTTTTAAACTAATAGAGGCAATCAACAGCAAACTCACAGCCAATATCATATTGAATGGAATTAAATTGAAATCATTTCCACTTAGATCAGGAACCAGGCAAGGTTGCCCATTGTCTCCATTGCTCTTTAACATTGTAATGGAAGTTTTAGCCACCACAATTAGGGAAGAAAAGGCGATCAAGGATATCCACATAGGGTCAGAAGAGATCAAACTTTCACTCTTCACAGATGACATGATCGTATATCTGGAAAACACTAGGGATTCTACTACAAAACTTTTAGAAGTGATCAAGGAATACAACAATGTCTCAGACTACAAAATCAACACCTATAAATCTGTAGCCTTTATATATACCAACAATAGCCAAGCCTAAAAAACAGTCAATACTCTATTCCTTTCACAGTAGTGCCAAAGAAGATGAAATATTTGGGAGTTTATCTAACAAAGGACATGAAAAATCTCTATAACTAGAACTATGAAACTTTAAGAAAAGAAATAGCTGAAGATGTTAAGAAAAGGAAAAACATACCATGCTCATGGATGGGAAGAATCAACATCATTAAAATGTCTATACTACCCAAAGCAATATATAATTTTAATGCAATTTCTATAAATGCTCCATTGTCATATTTTAAAGATCTTTAAACCATAATACTTTGTTTTATAGGTAATCAGAAAAAACCTCGAATAGCCAAAACATTACTCAGAAATAAACACAAACCAGGAGGAATCATGCTACCAGACCTGAGACAGTACTATAAATCGATAGTGATCAAAACAGCATGGTACTGGCACAAGAACAGAGAAGTAGATGTCTGGAACAGAATAGAGAACCAAGAGATGAATCCAGCTACTTACTGTTATTTGATCTTTGACAAGCCAATTAAAAACATTCAGTGGGAAATAGATTCCCTATTTAACAAACAGTGCTGGGTGAACTGGCTAGTGATCTGTAAAAGACTGAAACTGGACCCACACCTTTCACCATTAACTAAGATAGACTCTCACTGGATAAAAGATTTAAACTTAAGACATGAAACTATAAAAATACTTGAGCAAAGTGCAGGGAAATCTCTTGAAGGAATCGGCCTGGGTGAATATTTTATGAGGAGGACTCCCCAGGCATTTGAGGCAGTATCAAAAATACATTACTGGGCCCTGATCAAACTAAAAACTTCTGAACAGCCAAGAATATAGTAAGCAAAGCAAGCAGACAGCCCTCAGAATGGGAGAAAATATTTGCAGGTTATACCTCAGATAAAAGTTCAATAACCAGAATCTACAGAGAACTCAAACGTATTAGCAAGAAAAGAACAAGTGATCCCATCTCAGGGTGGGCAAAGGACTTAAAGAGAAACTTCTCTAAAGAAGACAGATAAACCATCTACAGACACATGAAAAAAAGCTCATCATCCTTAATCATCAGAGAAATGCAAATTAAAACTACTTTGAGATATCACCTAACCCCAGCAAGAGTAGCCCACATAACAAAATCCTAAAACCGGAGATGTTGGCATGGATGAGGACAAAAGGGCACACTTATACACTGCTAGTGGGAATGCCCACTAATACGTTCCATCTGGAAGGATGTTTGGAGAATACTTAGACACCTAAAAATAGACCTTGCATTCAATCCTATAATTCGTTTACTAGGTTTATACCCAGAAGACCAAAAATCACAATATAACAAAGACATCTGTTCCAGAATGTTTATTGCAGCCCAATTCATAATTGCTAAGTCATGGAAGAAGCCCAAGTGCCTATTGACACACGAATGGACTAGCAAATTGCGGTACACGTATACCATGAAATATTATGCAGCCTTAAAGAAAGATGGAGACTTTACCTCTTTCATGCTTACATGGATGAAGCTGGAACATATTCTTCTTGGCAAAATATCTCAAGAATAGAAGAAAAAGCATCCAATGTACTCAGCCCTACTATGGAGCTAATTTATAGCTTTCATATGAAGGCTATAACCCAACTATAGCACAAGAATATGGGGAAAGGGCCAAGGGAGGGGAAAGGAGGGGGGAAGTTAGGGTGGATGGAGGTTACTGGGTGTGGCCACACCTTTGGTGCATTTTAGAATGAGTACAGGGGAAACCTACTAAATGCAGAATACAAATGTCTACGTACAATAACTAAGAAAATGCCATGAAGGCTACATTGAACAGTTTGATGAGAATATTTCAGATTGTATATGAAACCAGCACATTATACCCCTTGATTGCACAAATGTATCAGCTATAATTTAACAATAAAAATAAATAAATTAATTTAAAAAAAGCAAAAACTACCAAAAGTTTAAAAGAAAACAAAAAAGAATGTATCTAAAACTAGCACATTCAGTTCTCATTGAAAGGACCTAAAAGTTTATATGCTTAACGTGGCCTTCACCACATTTTTTTAGTTATTGTGTTGAGACTTTGTATTCTACACTTAGTAGATTTAACATGTACCCTTGTTAAATGCAACCAGTTTTATTAAAGTATTTCAAATTTTATGCAAAACCCAGCACATTGTACCCCATAATTGTATTAATATACACAGCCATGATTTAATAAAAAATAAACCGAAAAAAAATAAAATAAAATAAAATAAATTGTGGTATATGTATACCATGGTACTATGCAGCCTTAAAAAGATGGAGACTTTACCTTTTTTTACATTTACATGAAGGAATCTGGAACATATTCTTCTGAGTAAAGTGTCTCAAGAATGGAGGAAAAAGTATTCCATGTACTCACTTATATTTACTCACACTTTCTTATGAAAGATAGAACACAACTATAGCCCAGGATGAAGGAGATTATAGGAGTGGGAAGGAAGGGGAGGGGGAGAGGTTTGACAGAGGGAAGGTAAAATGCAGGACCACACCTATGGAGCATATGACAAGGGTACAAGTGAAATCTGTCAAGTGTAGAACATAAATGTCTTAACACTATAATCAAGTAAATGGGGTGAAAGCTATGTTGATTGGTTTTATCTAACTGCATCAGATTGTATAAAAAAATCAACACATTGCACCCCACATATACATAAATGCATTCATGATCTATGTATATTTGACTTAATAAAAAATACATAAAAAAAAAAAAAATAAAAACTATGCCCAGACTGACCTGTGAACTACACAAGAAACTAAAAGTTGTTTGAACTGAGAGCTAAGCTTCCCTCCATCCATAGATGTGCCATAGTTTGCGGTACAAACATAAGTTAACTGACTTTTCCTGCTACTACTACACACAAACACACACACACACACTTTGGAGAGAGAGAACTTAATGTTTTAAGCATAACATCAACAATGTTCAAGATACAATTTAAAATTTCAAAATATGAGAATAGCAAGGGCAGTGTATCCCATTGTCAGACCAACAGATCCCTAACTTGAGATGATTCAGATGTTAGAAATACGAAACAGAGCAGCAAAAACAGCTATTATCACTATTCGAAATGAATTGTAAAAGCACATACTTGCGATGAAAGAAAAAATAGAAACTCTTTAGAAGAGAATCAGAAAATATATAAAAAAAAAAGAAATACGGAGCTCTAAAACTGTTGAAGAAAACAATCTTAATAAAAAAAAAATCACCTAATGAAATAAAAGTTCATCCACACAAAGAAAATATAAAGTATTTAAAAATATAATTCACTATAAAAGATACACAAATAGCAAATAATCACAGGGAAAGAAATTAGAGGTTGTCATGAGGGAAATGTAAACTGAAACCATAAATATACATATCTATAAAATTATAAATTTTATAAATTATAAATCTAGAACACCAACTTTGGTAGGACATTTTGCCTAACCAGATATCTCACAACTGCTGTTGGCAATGTAAAAAAAATATAACCCTTATGGAAAAATAGGTAGTAAACATACAACCAGCTAATATGCAGCCTTTCCATTTCTACACATTTACCCAAGATAAATAAATAAATAATTCCATAAAAAAGGCATGTTCAAGAATAATCATAGCAACTTTATTCATAATAGCCACAATTAGAATCAACCCTATTATCCAGCAACAGGTGAATGGATAAACATGTGATGGAATATTACTCAGCATTAAAAACACTAATGGATAGTACTGAATGCAGCACCATGATAAGACTTAAAAATCAGTAGGGCAAGTGAAAATTGTTAAAAGCAAAATAATACAAATTCTAGTATATTATTATATACAATTTTATAAAAAGTAAAATGAATTGAAATAACAGATGGTAGATTGTTCAATTTCTGGGGTTTAGAACAAAGAGACAGATACATTGCAAAAAGAAATATTTCAGGGGAGAACAAAGTGCCCTGCATACTGTTTGTATTTTTTTCACAGCTCATAACTTGGTGTCATTCTTTAAATGGCATATTTTAAATGTTTGCTGCTTATTGTATATAAATCATTGCTTGATACAATTTAACATAAAAATAGAGATATAGGTAAATTGAAAAGTCAAAGTTCCAATTCTTATGTAGTCATATAACTTTAAAAAAAGATGGAAAAAACAATGATGTACCAAGCTTAAGAATTTTGAAACAGAGCCACATAAGATTACAGGAGCAAAAAGGAAATAATGAAGAAATATAAATGTATATTAGCAATTAGAATATACAAATACTAGCATTGATAAATAAATTCAATACCTGGTTTGCTGAAAGAATCCAATTAAATAGATAAACCACCAGCTGATCTAATCAAACAAGGCACTAATCACATACACATACTGAGGAGACTAATTATAGGACAATATTTTACTCAACTCTGTTCAAATAAATTTGAAAATTGACTTCAAATTCTCAGAAAATATAAATTACGGGGAGAGCATAACATGTAAACAAACCAATTACCCAATTATTGTAGTAGGATTTGAGAAAGCAAACAGCTCCTCTCCAAAATAAAACAAGACTCAGATTTTTCCCAAGCGATTCTATCAAACCTTCAAGATACAAATATATGTAGTGTTATTTAAATGTTTCCAAACAGAGAAAGGAAGAAAACCTCCCTCTCTCTTATTCAACTTCCCTTTGTAGGTAGTTCATATAACTTTTCTTTATTTGTTCTTGGCTGTCTTCAAATGCTTAAAGATTGCAGTGATGAGCCAGGTGGATTACAAGTAGCTGCCACAAAGTCCCTCTGTACATGCATGTACCTGTCTCTTTCCGATTGTTTCCCTTATGTCTGTGGGAAGAATGAATGAAGAGAAGGAACTCTTCATTGATTTGGAGGAACACAGTCTGGTGACAGACAAACCAGGCGGACACCCCATTATTTGGTAGTAGAACAGCTTTGGATCTTTGAGAAGGATTGATCCTATGATAGTTAGATACCAATTCTTACAATTCCCTTTCTTAGTATTTAAATGGTGAAGGCGATCCATGTTTATTACAGTTGGTTGTAACTTCAGCTCATTCATTATTTAAATTTGAATATAAGATGACCTATAATAAATCAGTGTATTTTATTCTATATTAAGAGTATTTAAATAATTTATCTCTTTTATGTTTAGGATTTATCCTACTTAAAACAAATTAAAAACATATAGGAGACCAGCAATTCTCGACCTTCCTAATGCCACGGCCCTTTAATACAGTTCCTGTGGGTTGTGACAATTGCTACAGTAGACCCTTTACAGTTGACCACCTCCTTAAGTTGACCTAATTTCCATAGACCTGACATGCACCACATGTGTATAAAAGCACCTTATATTGACATAGTTCCTTATATTGACCACCTCTGTATGTTGACCAGTTCGTTACACTCCCTTGGGTGGCCAACTTACAGAGGATCTGCTATGTTTAATTCTGTGTTTCAATCCTTCCTATCTAAAAGCAGTTACAATATAATCACTGCTGAAGAAAAGCAAGTAAGCGATACAGCTGAACTTCAATGAGAATGTTTGGTTAGAAACAAAAGCACTAGAATGAGTTTCCTCTTATAGGTATTAAAAATAGCACTTTAAGGAAACTGATTAATGTAAATGTTTAATTTTTGTCTCAGATATACTTGGCATTGGAAGGTTAGCCTTTACTTAAATGTATACTATAGATTTTTAACAAAGCAAATTCTATTTTTACTATGTTTAGTGTGATTTAAAATTACCTCTTTCATATGTTTAAATAAAAGAAAAATTTATGAAAAAAATACGAATAGCATATTTTTAGGATTTTTTGTAATTATAGGGAAATACATATAAATACTCTTCATCATTTTGATATTTTACATGTATAACGATGTGGCATGGATTTAGTACATTAAAATTGTGCAACATCACCACCCTTCAACTAAATAACTTGACGGTCTTAAAAAATTTATAAATATAAAACTTCATTGATCTATTTGACATTTTGTGAGATGTTGGAAGCAGGTAGAGAAGTGAAATATTTTAAACGTCTAAGACGTCACTCACAGTTTAAACTTTAATAGTTTTAACAACCAACCATAGCGACTTCTATCATTATGACAAAATGGCTAAAAATAGATATATTTTTATTTGCAAATACTATTTTACCATTGTCAAAGTATTGATAATACAGATATTATCGTAAGTAATACAACACCTTCAATTTAGGTTTCATACATACGAATTAATTATAGAAAATGCAATTCAAAATTTCAAACAAAAAGTATAAAGTGACTCATCCTGCAGATGGTTGTTACTTTGAGGAGAATTGCTACCAAGAAGCATATGAAATTTTAAAATAAAATTCAGTATTTGTCATTTCAAAGTTTTCTGAATCTTTCATTGTTATTTTTGAAATTAGAATTACAAATTGCCAGTTTTTATAGATTTAAATTGGTGTTTGTATGTATATGTGTGTGTGCATATGGTGTGTATATATGTATTTTAGTAGATGATAATTGATAAATTTTAGTGCCTGATGTCCTATCCCAGAGTTTAAAAATACATTCTTTTGGCTCCCTTTTCTTTGGCTTTCTTTTATAGTATAAACTTTGTATTTTAAGCTGTAAAATGGAATACATATCTAATTTCACTTTGGAGACATCAATATAAATTAAAAGTAAACATATTTTTACATAACTGAACTTTGTTTTCAATTTGCCATAATTATAATGAATCATCTCATTCTTATTTTTTAGTTATTTGTGCACAAATTATAAATACAGAGAGTGCCAAAAAAATTTTAAGAGATGTTACCTACGCATTACGTTTGAAGTTGAATTGAAGATACTGTCACTGGTCAGAGTACCTAGACATGCTACACACATTCATTTTACCTGAAATTCATATGCTTTTTAGGAATGATCTATTTGGCTTCCAATGAAATCTCTTAAAATGTTTTTGACACCCAACCCCAGTATTTTAAATACATAGTTTAAACGCATCCTAGAAAATCTGAACGAAGGGAAATATCAGTGCTTCTGACCAATTAATGATAAATCAGATTAGAAAAAGAATACCCTAAATGATTTGCTCCCCTTTGTAAACAATTTCCCCCTCAATTTCCTCTTGAACAATGAATTAAGGTTTCATCAAATGATTATATTTTTGAAATCTGAGATTTTACCCAATCCCCAATTTAAAGCCTTCTACCTCAGTCAGATTTGGTAAAGGCGGGAAAAAAAAAAAAAAAAAAAATCATAGTAGGTATTTCAGGAAGGAAGAAATTGAACAAAGGTGAGCAGTGGCTTATGCAGCCATTGGAAGTCCTGGCGTAAGTAGTGGTCAGGGAGACCTCCCCTAGACACACAGAAGTAAAAGAGTTGCAGGAAAGCTGGCTTTGAAGATATCATCTGCCTGACACTTTGAATAGATGATTTCACTGAGGACAAGTGGAAATTATCATTAAAGTCCCAAATCTGCTGCTGATAATGTCTATGGTCCTGTTCTCAGCTTCTTCTGGCAAGTAGCTGCTTATGATTCACTTCCAACTTTCAAGTATTTATCATTGTCTCTGATTAGAAAAATCTAAACTGAAACCTGGTGGCTTAGAGGTCATGGCAAATACAGGGTGGTCATAAAGTTGGTGTGGAATTTTGAATTACACACTATTTTAAATTGCACGGGAACTTTATGGCCACCCCCTATAGGCTTCTCCATTAAGATGCAGAAATGATAACACTGTAATCTAAAAATATATAACCTTGTGTTAATTTGAAATAAAAAGAAAAATGCAGGGATGAATGTAGAATATCCAGAGTCCATAAAGGTCATTCAGGTCCCTTTTGAGAGAAGAACCAAGAGGAATGTTTGTAGAAGTTAAGAAATAACTTTTTTTTGGAGCCTTCCAGAACAATAAAACTCAATCATATTTCCCCCAACCTTTCTGAATTGCCCATGTAATTGGCATTTGGGAACTGTCTACCTTAGTACCAGTCAAACCTATTTGCAGTAATATTAGTTATATCACGAGTTCAGAGAATGACTCTTAATATATGGCAAAACATACTACAGGCTTTAGGGATATAGCAATTTTAAGAGCTCACACATAAGTGGGAGAGATGAGGAGGTAAAACAAATATTCTAAAAAAGTCTTATGTACGACATGGTAAAAGTGTGTAGAGGGCTCCAGGAAAGTCTGCAAGTAGCTATAAGCAATTAATCACACAATGACTAAGATTCAAAATACTATTCAAATAATGAGGCTGATTTGGCCAAAACATTTCATTCCTTTACACTTATCTAAATAATGAACTGTTTGGTAATGAGGATTTACAAACACATGCTCAATTTGTATTCAATGGCAGACATTTTGAGGATTATAAAATTAGAAAGATTTAAACAGATTACTTTGATTATCCTTTTATCAAAAGCTTAAGATCTTGATTTCATTCACTGACCTTAACTGGTAAGGGAGATTACCTCTGTCTTGTTCATGCACAAATAACATTATTACTAGTGTTCCACACAAAGTAGAAATAGTCGTTTAAAATCAGGATCAGCTATCATTCACAGAGCAACTATAACAATCTGGAGTGATGGAGACTTTGTTGTGCATATCTAATTCATTTAATATAAAGGACTATCTATGGACTTGTTGATGTATGTGCATGTTTGTTTGTATTACCAGCAATTGACCTTGTTTCCCTCTACCTCTATTTATGACTTCTAAGTTTAAAATAAATCATATTTCTTCTTTAATTTCAACAATCTATTGAAGTTTTAGCTATTTCCATTTCATATTTTAAACATGAGGTGTGTTATTCAAGTTGGACCTTCCAGGTAGCTTATTTCCCTAGTAAAGGCATCATTTTTTACAACATAATTCTTAAAATTATGGTTTTTAAAATTCTAATCATGATTCTTAAAATCTTGTACCTATTCATTGTTCATCATACTCTACAGGTATTTTAGAAGTTAATATCTCAAGGGACTCTTTTATTACCTAAATATCTGTGAACCATTAGATCTCGTCACCTTTTCTTTAGTGTAGCTCAGTGAGTCACTTTAGACTGTGCTGCCTGGAAAGAGATTCTGACTGGGGGAGTTGTGTGGAGACTTGCCTTAGGAAGAGCTGTGAGTAGCACCGTCAGGAAGGAGGGGAGACATGAAAGGAGGATGGCATAGAGCAAGAAGTCCCCCTGGGAAGCCCTCAGGAAGACATGTAACTGAGAGAGCTTTTCCAAGATACTCAGAATCAAGGCAGCAGCACGGAGGGCAGCTCTTTGCGTCCCTGCAAAGATGAGCAAATTATTGCCAGCAGATTTCTTACATGTGCAGAAAAGAATAATGATCAGGCCTAACTGATCTCCATGAATGGTGCACTTCCTAGGTAGGTCCTTGGCTGGCACCTGGGAACCTGCATTTTAGGATTGTTTTGTCTACCCTAACTTCCAAGGGTAGTTCACTATGGCTAAACTATTTCTGCAAATAAAATGGTTTATGCTGACTACTTGTTTTTTCTCTAGGGGCCTGGAATTTTGGTACATTCCAAACAGAGGCATATGGTTAGTCTCCGCACTTCCAGTGTCTCCTCAAGGGGAGGGCTCTTTCAAACTTGGGCTCAGTTTCCTCTAGACTTTGCCCCATTAGTTTTTTGCCTTTTGCTAATTTTGCTTGTTATTTTTCTATCATAAATCAAAAGCATGAGTATGACTATGCTGAGTCCTGTGAGTTTTCTTAGCAAATCACGAATGCAGGCAGTAGTACTGAAGACTACCCCATAGAAGACAGGATAAACTTGCACAAGGTAATTCCCTATAGTAGAAGACAATTCCCAGTGAAAAGGCAGCTTTGAATGTTAGAATCTCCTGTCTCCAGATGTGTAAAGAATAAGTTGGTCTGAAAGAGGGGATTCAAGTGGAAGATCATTGCATCCAAAAATGTGGATATCTGTGCCACTCAGATTCATATACCACATCTATGAAATGGAAAGAGTGTCCCAAGAATTCTGGTTAGCTTTGTCTTCCACAGCCCTAACAAGAGACAGGTGAGTGAAATGGAACAGCATCGTCTACTGATGGAGCTGAACTCCAGAGCGTACCAGAGCTCCATCAACTCTTCTTTATTCCCTTTCTCAGGTCCCCTCTAACTCTGCCATGAAATTTGCTTCTTTCGGCAATTTTCCTGGTTGAAATCATCTAGAATTTAATGCCTGGGTTTTGCAAATCACTCTCTCAAACTATGTCTCCAAAATAATTAGTTTATCTTTAAAACCAAGCATATGATTCACCAAGTGAATCATTGGTGGATCACCCGAGCCCTAAATCTATTCTTCTTTCTTCCCATTATACCAATGTTACTCTCCTTATGATCAGAAAAATTACCCACATCAATAAGCAACTTTTTCTTTGTCTGATGGTCTTTTGGAATGAAGAGGTTTGAGTGATAGGGCAGTAGTTATAACTTAAAATTTCGTGGAACTTCTTCTGTCTAGCCTGGTTGAAGCATTTGCCGTTTAAGAACCAAGACCTCTTAGCTTAAAAAGCCCAAAATTATGTGGTAGAAAGTACCAACTACTCAAATAAACTACTGGAAGTTATGGTAACACTCTTATTTCCATCCCCTGGTTCTCAAAATTATAACACCTCTTGAAGAGCCATATAGTGTTTGTTTTCCATTAAAAAGTAAATCATATGTGGGAGTATGAACGTGAGTACCTGATAACATCAGAGGAGCCTTTTATGTTTCATACCTCAACTATGTTTCATATCTCAACACTGTCCTCCATTACCTCAGGTTGGCACCTTCTAAGTGTCATATCTCAACGCTGTCCTCCATTACCTCAGGTTGGCACCTTCTAAGTGTCAT
This sequence comes from Loris lydekkerianus, assembly GCA_963574355.1. Lineage (NCBI taxonomy): Eukaryota > Metazoa > Chordata > Mammalia > Primates > Lorisidae > Loris > Loris lydekkerianus. The sequence continues at coordinate 14,987 of CAUYPK010013798.1, forward strand.
ATCTCAACGCTGTCCTCTATTACCTCAGGTTGGCACCTTCTAAGGGTCATATCTCAACGCTGTTCTCCATTACCTCAGGTTGGCACCTTCTAAGGGTCATATCTCAATGCTGTCCTCCATGATCTCAGGTTGGCACCTTCTAAGTGTCATATCTCAACGCTGTCCTCCATTACCTCAGGTTGGCACCTTCTAAGTGGACCAATATGGTGATGCAAGTGGATCCTATTTCATAGCTAGTTGCTACTACTGGTTTAATGTAAAGTAGATTTTGTATTCCTGGGTAATGTTACATGGAATGTTGTGTCAATCTGTCAATGGATTGTGGTGATGCTTAAAATGGCACTGTAGGCAAGAAAGGAAACTCTATTCTGCAAATATATGTGATCTTAGTCAAGATGAATTGCTGTTCTTTCCAGAATGTAGTTAACTTGCCACCCAATGACTGTGGGCTGAAAGGTTGGAGCAATAGCTGGGTTAGACAATTAGCCATCCGATTTTTGTGCCTATTTATAGAATATATTGTTTTCTCAGAGCTTCTTCCTTCAAGTACCCACAGTTTCAACCTGAGCCATCAATTATAGCAGCAACTCAGAACACTGGCATGAATATATATTTTTTTGATTTGGCTGGACAATTATCGATACTTCCCAGTAGCGTTGAATTTTATACAAAGAAGTTTCTGTTGCTTGACCACTTCCATCCATCCATATGTATATCTCTTACCCAGAATTCTCACTGATCTCTCAATTTATCTTCTTTCATATCTGTGGTCAACAACATAGGCCATTTGCCACTTCCATGAGCCAAGATGTATCCTTACTGTGTGCACTTTTCACTCTGCACCAAGTGTAAGTACAAGTGCAGCTTTTGAAGTCCTTCCATTAGGAAGATTTTCTCTTCCTGATTTCCTGAGGGCTTCCCTTACTTGAACGGAAGTTACACTGGAGTTGAACTACTGTGTAACTCCAGTCTACTTTTGGCTCATATTTATTTATTTTGACCCTCCCCATCCCAGATCCTGGATATACAACTTCTTTCTTACCTTGAATTGCTATTGAACTGGTTTATGTTATGTTTTGCTAGATCTGACAGATCCCAAATCTGGCTGAATAGTTACTTGGTTTATGATTAGAAGCCCAAACTCAATATAGTATGTCATAAACTACTTTTCTAATGTGTATACTTTTCTGCTTTAGTTTGCATGACTTTATTCTAATATCCCAAAGTTTTACCTTGTTACTTTACCTTATAGGGGATCGATATTAATTCCACATTAAATCCAGTGATATATCTAGTACCTAGGTCTGATGGACCAAATGGTCCAATGTGCAGAGCAATGGACCTCATGTGAACCACAGGACCCTTTCTTTCTTTGCACCACATGCAAAGCTGCAAATTTCTCTGTTGCCCCATAAATCCCAAGTATGAAATATGGTGTTATGTGAACTAAAAAGGCCTATCAAGTTTTTTTTTTAATTTTTAGGACTTTTTTTTATTATTAAATCAGCTGTGTACATTAATGCAATCATGGGGTATAATGTGCTGGTTTTATATACAATTTGAAATATTTTCATCAAACTGGTTAACATAGCCTTCACAGCATTTCATTAGTTATTGTGTTAAGACCTTTAAATTCTACATTTAGTAAATTTTACATGTATCCTTGTAAGATGCACCATAAGTGTGACCTCACCAATTACCCTCCATCCACTCATCCATCCCCCTGCCCTCTCTCTCCCCTTTCCCTATATTCTTGGGCTATAATTGGGTTACAGCTTTCATATGAAAGCTATAACATGGTTTCATAGTAGGGCTGAGTACATTGAATACTCTCTCTTCCATTCTTCAGATACTTTGCTAAGAAGAACATGTTCCAGCTCCATCCATGTAAAAATGAAAGAGGTAAAGTCTCCATCTTTCTTTAAGGCTGCATAATATTCCATGGTGTACATATAGCACAATTTATTATAAATCTCATGGCCTTACCTATTTCTAAATAGAGTCTGAGATTGGCATAGGAAGGCTACATGCACCAGGCTATGAGTTTATTCTTGTCTAAATCTATGCTGCTCTTATAATTAATTTTCTGTTCCATCTATCTGCAGGGAGCAATATACAGATGATACATAAGGAAATTTTTTTTGGTGAATAACCAAAAAGATGAGGTTGAATGATGAAAGAATCTCATTCATAAATGTGGTTGCAACTGAAGCCTCTGTCAAAAGATCTAGGCTTGAACCATATCTTAAAAAACAGAGATGGTCCAAACTGAGTGAAAAGGTTGAACTTTTGTTATTACTAGATGAATCTGTCAATAGCTTTGGGACATTCTCCTGGAAGAAAGTGCCATTAGAGAAGAAAGCAATTACCTGTGAGGACCACAGCTGTGCATAAGTTGCAGCAGTTGCTCTGAGAAGTTCAAGGATGGATGTATCAACCTCAAAGAGAGATCTCCACAGAGCAGGACAAGTATCTACTGTAGTCAACTGATACTGTTGCCAGTATCTACTGGCAACTGGGGCCCAGGATCCCGGAATCAGTGACCAAACCATCCCCAAATGTAGACAACAAATTGAGAAGAAGTAGGAGTGAAAATAAATAAATAAGTAAATATTTCTTTTAGACTCTAAAATAAATTTAAAACATCAAGTAGAAATAAAAATAAACACATGATAAAGGTATTGGCAACTGTTTGGTAAAAGAGAAGAGAGGGAAGAAGGATTAGTGACACATTTCTGTATGTCAGGAAGAAAGACAGATGAAAAACAACAAATGGATGAATAATCCATATTCAAATTATATTGATAAAATTATAAATACAAAAAACAATATATTAATGGTAATAATATTGATAATCCTTCCCCTTTTAGACAGAAATATTTTTAAAGATACAATTTCGGTGTGTACCAGGTGGTATCAGAAATTATGCATCTCTTTTGTTTTAAAAAAATGTGTTCAACACCCACTTTGATGACCTTTTTTAAAATATTTTTCCATATGTCATTCTCAAGCAGGTTGGTAATGGAGCAGAGAAACAAATTACAAGAAAAATTTGAATTTTTAATTTGAAGTGGTGAATTATAACTTTGGTTCCCGAGCCATGTTGTAAGGGAAAGTATACCATTCTTTCTTTCATGTAAACATTAATCTCTTTAGCAGAAAATATATATCTGCCAAAGAAAAAGGAATTTCATAAATAGTACTGATATTTATTGTTCATAATTTATATATCTTCTTAATCACATTAATGTAAAAACAACAGGTTTCTAGATGGATTTGTTTTGATCTTTTTCAGCTCTCCTAAAAACAAATGATGAAAGGCATCTATGAAGATATAGCTTTATAGATGCTATCCACGATTATCTTCTGTTTACACTATGTTTGAGAGGATACTGCTATTTCCTCAGGCTCAGCTTTTTTTGTTTTTTTTTGGAAACATATTTGCAGTTTATTTGATAGAAAATGCTTTATGTACATATATTATATATATATACACATATTATATATATAATGTGCATATAAAATAAGCAGCTTCTTTTTTTTTTTTTTTAGCAGGAACTCAACTTTATTGCATCAAGCAGCTGCTTATATAGAGCATGGGGAAGGGGCAGGGAAAGAAGGCGGGGGATGAGGTGCGTGACAGGGTCGGGCCAGTGGCATGGTACCACATTGGCTGTATCTAGGTAGAGGCAGTTTCAGGCCGGGCCTTGCTGAGTCATTGCTACGCGGAAGTAGCTCAATGGA